>AP025044.1:31474541-31508963 GCA_036186865.1 Eustoma russellianum
ACGGCAATAGACATTGATTTCAGAATTTTACTCTTTTTTTTTTCCCTTTAATGGCCGAATGCACCCTACATCCTTTTCTTCGACAATTTCAGCAACCAGTTTCATATACTTGGTTGCACACCAACGACAGTAATCTACTTTATTCCAAAAGTCCACCTTTATACTTGCACATATATACAAACACGATCATAAACGTATACATACATAATTATATATATACATATATCCAACATCATCATAGGTGAGAAATATATCAATTATATATATGGATAGATATAACAAACTATGCAATCAAGAATACTAATGCATGATCCAATGTTATAATCAACATAAACATATAGATTTTCGTAAAACATAGCAAGTATAGGGAGATTACTTACATCGATTTCGTCTATATTATACCGTATACGAATTGGTTGGCGCAAGAAAACCCTCTCACCAAAAAAAAAGCGATATAGCGACAGACTAATTTCGTCGCAATTTCGTCGCTAAAGGAGTATAGCGACGAAATGGCGACGAAATTTGTAGGTCGTCATACGGCTTGTCGCAAAGTGATTTTCACCGGTGAAGCGTCATTATATTGCGACGAGAGAAGGCTCGTCGGCGGTTCGTCGCAACATTGCGACGCAAATCTGTCAGGTCTGCGACCTGTTATTTCCGTCGTCGTTTCGTCGGTATGTCTTTTGTCGTCGCTATTTTAAAATTTTGATTTTTTTAAATGCCCGGATATGCGACATTTTTGTTTCGTCGCAGGTTCGTCGCTATTATTTAAATTAATATTAAGTATTAAATATTAAATATTTATAATTTATTAATAATATCAATATATTATTAATTAAATAGTTTTTATTATTATTTAATTATAACGCTATTATTTAAATTAATATTAAATATTCAATATTAAATATTTATAATTTATTAATAATATCAATATATTATTAATTAAATAGTTTTTATTATTATTTAATTTTATAATATATTTTATTTTGTATATAAAATCATTTTTATGAATATTATACAGAAATACAGTATTTACGTATTGAAGTTTGTGTAATTAAACAACACAAATGAAATGGAATCCGTATAAATGTCAGATAAAATATAAAAGAACAAAGAATATGTCAATACAATAAATGAAATAGTCAGTACGAAAAATCAAAAAATGAAATACTATGCAGAGGAAGTTGGAGGGGGATCATGCGGAGAAGGGTGACCATCATGAGGGCGAGGCTGAGGCTGCGAGGAGCTGGAAATGAAAGAGATGAGGATCTGCGATAGCTGCGAGATTTGCTGGTTCGTCTCTTGCTGCGTCTGCATCGTCCTCTGCTACGCCTACTGAAGCGCCTGCTCAACCGCCTTCTGAACCGACTGCTGCAGCACCTGCTGGGTCTGAGTGAGCTACGACCGCAGTGCCTGTACACTCTCCTCATGCTGCGCCCTGATGGTCTCCACCTCATGCTGCAGCTCTGCATGATCTGATTCCAGGCGCGAAATATGCTCTAGCGTCGCAGAAGGAGCAGAGGTGCTGGCCTCGGAGGAAGCACCTGGATGCAGAACTTCGGGGAAGAATCGCGGCGCTGCTGATCCAACCCCGTACACCTCCCTCTTCTTCTTATTCTGAGGGCCGATGGTCTGAACCGCATCCCAATAAGAACGGTTCTTGTCGGCCTCTTCTCCCCTCTCTGCGAGTAATCTGTTGTACTCGTCCTGAAATGAGAATAAGAATTGTTAGGGTTTGGGGTTTAGAAATAAAACAACTAAGGAAAAAAAAATGATATCGTAGTCTACTTACACTGATGTCGCGGGCCTTTGCCGTGATCCAGTCCTCCGTCCCGTTGGAGGCTTTCTTCCGATGCGTCTTGTAGAAGAGATCGTAGGAGGCTGGCCACTTCCCCATCTCCGCGTGCTGAAAGAATGAAATAAAATATGTTAGTGAAATCCAGAATTTTAAAAATTTCGGCATGACCTATTCGTTTATCAGAGGTATCCCGGCCTTAAAGGCCTCTCCCAAGTCAAATCAAAAAGAAAAAGAAAAAGGCAAATGAACACACATACTACTTACATTAACCATATACGAATACAAAAAAACAACAGCGGAACATAAGAAATCAATGAATCTATATAATCCACTTAAGTCAATGAATCTAAATAATCCACTTGAGTCAATGAATCTAAATAATCCAATAAAATTAATGAATCTAAATAATCCAATATTAAAATACTTACCATAGCACGCATTGTGATGACGTGGAAAACCGAACCACCTGAGTGTGTGGCAGGTGCTGGGGCCTGTAGATTGCCGCTGCGCCGATTCGCCGCGTTCTGGTCGCTGCGGGCTTGGTTAGCAGGGTCCGTCCACCCTTCTATCCACCCCGCCCAGGTGGCCTCGGATACGTAGGGAAGCCTCGCAGAAATGGGGTCATGCTCCCACTTAGTCTTGTGCGAGTTGACGAAGTCCCTGTAGCGTTTGGTGGCCCTCTGGCGCCAGGCCTGCTCCACATCGTGGGCGATGTTGGCTGGCCAGCTGTACGTCTTCTGCAATTATTATACGGAGGAAAAATAAAAATGTGGTTAGAAAAGTAATGATCGATTACGCATCAAAAAGTGAAATTCATCAAATTTGAATACCTGAAACTCATCCTAGTAGAACTTACGTGTCTGCAGGGTGACACGGGACCAGGCATATCCAGCAGGGTCCTGCCTCAGGTGGAAGGACCGAGTGATGCAACCAGAAATCTGGCCCGAGTCCGATGCAAACCTGAAAGAGGTGAAGTTGTTAGGAAAAAATAACTCGTGAAATATATTTGACAACGTGTTAAAAAAATAAATCATTACTTACGTATGGGTATCATGTGACCAAGGGAGGGCACGACGCCCTGGTATGACACCCTCGTCCGATGCCGCATCAGACGCCGGATGATGTGCTGAACCGGTGGGTGTGGGTGGCGTCGTAGATCTGGGGGTGCAGACCTATCGGCAGACCCTAAAAGGTCCGCGTCCGCAGCCAGAGCGGCGGTCGACACCAAACCAAGCAACTCATGCTGAGAGACGAACAGATCGAACTCTCCTGAGAGGGCCTGTCTGGCTGGTGGGTAGGTGGATCGAGTAGGTAAACCCTCACTAGCCATCAGATCTGCAAGGGTGAAAAATTTAAACGGCACATTCAACAAGTTTAGGGTTGGTTGGCCAAACAAATAAGATTTCAAAAAAATGACAAGTGTTTACATACATTTAATGCAAGATATTAATAATTTTGAAAATTTCGGCATAACCTATTCGTTTATCGGAGGTTTTCCGGCCTTAATAGCCTCTCCCAAGACAAATCCAAATCCAAACAACATGACATGATTAACCAAACTACATAATCAAACTTCATCATCAAATTACACTTCAAAGTATACATCACTTGAACTTGATACTTAAAGCATAAATATGCATCACCTCTAAACAAATTACACTTCAAAATATACATCACCTCTACATCCTTATGATACATAACTTGTAAGCCACATCATCACCTCTAAACAAATTACACTTTGAACATACCTTAGCCACATGATCACCAACATACTTGCTTCATATGTCGTCGGATATGGAAACCCAACCCCGCACCACCCAGCCACCACTGCCCCCAACCACCAATGCCCTGCCCACAGCCACCCCCGCCCACAGCCCACCCCCGCCCACAGCCACCCCCAGCCCACAGCCCACCCCCGCCCACATGCCACCCCCAACCACCAATACCCTGCCCACAGCCACCCCCGCCCACATCCACCGCCGCCACAGCCACCCCTGCCCATATGCCACCCCCAACCACCAATGCCCAGCTCACAGCCACTCCCACCCACAGCCACCCACACGCACAACCACCTCCACCCACAGCCACCCCGCCCACAGCCACCCCTGCCCACAGCCACTCCCAACCCACAGCCCTCCTCATAGTCCCCAACTCACCATCAACACCCACAACCCAAACCCAAAACAAAGAATTCAATCTATAACTAATTAAAATCATTAAAAACAAAATAGGAAGAAAAACTAACCAAGGAAGGAGGTCACCGGAGAACGGCGGAAATGGGGAAGTCATCGGAGAACGGCTGAGAAGACGCGAGGGAGGGAGGGAGATTTCGCGGGGAGGTGGGGGAGAATTCGCGGGGGAGGGAAAATGGGTGGGGGAGGAAATGGGAAAGAAGAAGGGGGATTTCAGGTTTAATTTCGAAATGTTGCGACGAAATAGCGACGGGTGTTCATCGCTATTTACTGTGTCGTCGCTATTTCTTGTGTTGTCGTTATTTCAAACTTGCGACGACACGTTTCGCTGGAAAATCGTCGGCGCTCTTCAGTATTATAAAAAAATAATACAAAAATATAAAGTACTTACAGGCACACATTATGTATATACATGTGTATAAGTACATCAACACATACACACTTTCACATAAAGAGGTACATAAAAATTTTGACTAACGTAAATCTTCATTTTCATCCGCATCCTCATACGCATCTTCATTTTCATCTTCATCTACATGCTCGTTGTCCTCTTCATCCTCGTATTCGTCTTTGCCTACATCTTCAATATTGTCAGCCGGTTGTATGTTGAGATGAATTTCGATGAAACCGCCGTTGGGGTCATTTAGAGGGAGATTGTGCAGTTCAACATGTGTCGTATCCACAACGCGTGGGTTTTCTTCTTGAATTGCGGCATCCATGCCATCTGAACCTGGCTGGATGCTGACATCAAACTTGCTCGATTTCACTTTGCACACGGCTCGCCAGTCTTTTGAGCTTGCATTCATCCTCGTCGTCGGATACGATAGATAGTACACCTGGGACGCTTGACTAGCCAAAACGAATGGATTGTACTTTCTATACCATCGCCCTTGGTGTATGTCTACCAACTTATATCGGTCGTGAACCTTTGTGCCAGCGTGATAACCTTCCCGAGTTGGATCGTACCATTCGTATTTGAATAGCACCATCCACTTTATAGGCAATGTGGGATATTCGAGCTCAATGATGTCAGTAAGGTAGCCGTAAAAGTCATCCTCGTCCGGGCTATTGTCATATCGCTTGACACACACTCCGCTGTTCTCCGACGATTTTCGACTGGCATGTGAGACTGTGTGGAATCTATAACCGTTTACAAAACACATGTCGTAGCGTGTGACTCTGTTCAATGGACCCTCGGCTACTGGTGTCAGAATGTAACCGTACTCTTCGTCAGCCAGATGACCTTTGCTCACCTGTAAAACGACAACTAAGTATACATCAGCGGGACAATAAATACGTATCACATGACGTACACGTAAGTAGCAAATATGTAAACTTACATGCCACCGGAACCAATCAGCAAACTTGGCATCTAACTCATTGTTTATTGCATCTCTCGATATACCCGGTGAACGTTCTTGCAATAAATCAACGAACAAGCTGAAGCAAATTACGAATGAGTACCCTGTATACCTTTGTAATATTATGGATAGAGTAGCGCAAGGTATTTACAAATTAAAATTGTATATCGTTTATACCTCTGAAAACGGTCGACTTGACGGCAGTTGCGCAGAACATAAGAATGAGCAATCTTCAGATCGCTGTCCCCCAATATCACTTCCTTTCCCTGTCCGTGAAATCTGATCGGATGTGTGAATATCGGGAGGACACTGGATCTGGAAATGCAGTCGTCATTCCGGGGAACATCTCTGCACCTCGACGGGACATCTGGCTCGAAGTAATGAGACACGAAGGTCGAGGCTTCCTCCATCAGGTAGGCATTGCACATCGAGGCCTCGACTTTCGCCTTGTTCCTGATGTTCAGCTTCAAATGCCTGAGATATCTGTTCATATATTGAATACTCCAACGTCACATGATAAGACAAATTGGTAAGCATGCTCGCGCTTAGACAAATAAGAACGTCACGTAATAAATAAGAGTACCTCTCGAACGGATACATCCACCTGTACTGAACAGGACCACCAACGCGTGCCTCATATAGTAGATGAACTGGCAGGTGTTCCATTGAATCAAAGAAGGCCGGAGGGAATACAGTTTCCAGCTTGCATAGGATCACTGGGATTTCGCCCTCCAGCCTTGACATATCATCCGCCCTGAGTCTCGTGGATGTAAGACATCTGAAAAGCAGACTCATCTCGGTAAGTGCTTCCCATACATTGGTGTGCGTGTATTAATGTCTGCATTCATTGCTTACTGACGCCTTACCGACGAAATAGCGACGCACTACGCATCTTCACACCATACGATGCGTTTCATCGCTATATGCGTCGCTAAGGCGTCGCTATGCAGTCCCAAAGGCAGTGTCCGCATAGTGCCTGATGGTTACAACGTACGATGCATTTACGTCACTAAGTCGTCGTGAATTCCCCTATATAAACATCAACCTGCCGTGACTCTTATAATATAAAAACAAAATCTCCTTTCTATTCATATAAAAAGAGACAAATATGGTTCGTACTAAGGCACAGGCACGCCGTGGTAGTGGTCGTACATACCCAAGACGGGCTCTTCAACCACCCGCACCTGCACCGGTTCCTCCACAACAACAACCACCCCTACTGGCTGACTCCTCCGAACCCACTGTGCAGGGGCCAAGGCGGCAAGAGGATCGCCAAATTGGCGATCCTCCTGTAGAAATAAAGGAGCTGTGGAACACAGTGGAGGAGATGAGGGAGGTGATTAAGCAACAGGATGAGCGTCTCGACTACCTGGACAGAAGGCAGATGCGGATCAAATCCAAAGCTGCGCAGCTGAGACGCCTCCTGAAGGCGTGCACGGAGAGTGTTGCTACTCTCTGTTCGGATGACGAACAGTGAACAGCTCCTCTCCGTTCTTCTTTTAGATTTTCTTTTCATTTTTTTCCTTATGTATTTTGCATTTTTTAATTCTCTATTAATGAAGTTTTTTTCCCAATCATCGCTTTCGTTTTCTTAATTTAAACACGTGTTTAATCCCTTACGAATCTCGACGACGCTAAAATACAGACGACGCTGAAATACAAATGAAATGTGGTTCGAAAAAATTTGGGACGACCAATTCACCGACTAAACAGCGACTATATACTGACGAAACTTAATACAACGACGAGAACCTAATAACGGACGAATTTATTATCGGTGTTTGAATTTAGCGATGCTTTACCGACGAAATAGCGACGCACGACGTATCTTCACACCATACGATGCGTTTCGTTGCTATTGGCGTCGCTAAGGCGTCGCTATGCAGTCCCAACGGCAGTGTCTGCACAGTGCCCAATGGTTACAACGTACGATGAATTTATGTCGCTAAGTCGTCGCTAATTCGTCGCTTTTTCAAACGAAGTGTCACGCCCGCACATCTTCCGGTGTTGAGTAACAGGAAAAAACATCGTCGCGGATTCGTCGCTATGTCGTCGCTATTTTTACCTATATATGACCCCACAACCTTACATTTCACATAAACAAAGTTATAAAACTTCCTAAACAAAATACAAAGTATGCCCCGTCGTTATATAAGAACCCCAAGGCGTGGAGGGGCAAACAGTGCACCTCCACAACGGCCTCCTCCTCAACCACAACGGCCTCCTCCTCAGCCACAACCCCAAGAAATACCGGAACCGCGGATCAACTACAGTACGCTTATAGCAAACATGCAGCAGCAGTCGAGGCAACTGCACATCGTGAACAGAAGGCTACGCAAGTTGAAAGTCAGATATTACAATCTGAAGCGCCTCCTCAAAGAGTTCGCGGAGAATGTGACGGCCACTCTTTCTTCCGATGACGAAGAGTGAACGGCCCCTCTCCACTTCTCTTTTAGGTTTCCTTTTTTAATTTTTCGTCTTTATAATGTAAATTTTTATTTCTAAATGAATAAATTTTTTTCCCAATCATCGCTTTCTTTTTTCTTAATTCATAAACGTGTTTAATCCTCGACGAATCTGCGATGACACAGCGACGAATCGGAATACGAACGAAAAGTAAAACGAAACATTTGCGACATGCGGGTTTCATCGACAAAAAACCGACGATATACAACGCCGAGAACCTGCTAACCGAAGAATTTATTTCCTTGTTTATCCGTGTTTATGTTTCTGGAATTTTTGCGACACATTACCGAAGATATAGTGACGAAACGCTACAAACTAAATCGCGACGACCAAAAGACACAGAGTAGCGACGAACCACCTACAAAACACCGACGAAATTATAGCGAAATGATTAACCTGACTACTTTTTTGTTAGCGACAATGTATTTCATCGTAGTTTCATCGAAATTAATGACGAAATAGCTTTTATCGCTATGTCGTCGCAAATTGCCGACGAAATACCGACGAAACATGGTACGTTGGTGAGTTTTTCGTCGGAAAATGAAATTCTTTTTGTGGTGTCTATTCATCTCCTAGGGTACCTCGGCTGAAGGCAATCACAAGAAACTACACCTTTTTTTTTTGCTCTTATTTGATTGCTCACGCTGGCCAAGGATTTGCAGCACCAAATATCAATATTGGATGTTCGTGGCTGCTGGCCGCTGGAGACTAATTTGGGAGAGAAACATTTGTTGATTTCTTTTCTTCCAGCATGGGGCGGCATGTTTAGAAAAGTGTGTGTACAATTTTGTTTAGGTTAGGGTATTAAATAGATAGGTGTAAGTTTAGATAACTAGATATATTTCAATTTGAAATAGGATTTCTTCTATGTAAATTCTATCTTAGTTTACCTAATTGTATTTGGTTTATGACTTATCCTAATTTCAAAATTCTAAATACACTAGGATTTTATCATCTTAGTTTTATTTGATTTATTTTTCTTTTCTCTTTTTTTAACCCCTAAGGGGCATGGACGTAACATAATATGCCGATAAATTAATTGATTAATGCAAATATGCAAAATTAATAACTTAATACTAGAAACCTAAGCAAAGATCTTTGCAATATGACACACCAAAATTCTCGAGAACTAAATGATCTAGGCACTCAAGTGCTGCAGATACTTTACATTCTTTGTAAATATGCATCAAGTATCACGTATAGTTAGGTATGGATGACATTTTACACCAAAGTGTAATTGCATCAATCACTAATGAATATTCTCTTTCATAATTGAGTCGAGGACTTCAAGTATTATGGCAATAAGTTGAGCTTCATATGCTATAATTTTATTGCCTTCATTTCACGTGATTCATCTAGTTTCATTCCTTCAGGGGTACACACTTCAAGTCCACAAATATTTTGTACTGCCAATGAATTTTATTTTGATTGGATTGTATCTCACAATTTTGACCAATCATCCTATCTGTAGTATTCCTCAACAAATCTGAGTTAATGATTTTTATTGTGATAAATAATTTCAAGTACTATCACACCATCAATAACTTTTTGTTCTTGGTTTCTTCTTTCGTTCGCATCAACAAAACTTGATAAATGTGCAAGCTTTCATAGTAAGGATTTTCTCATTCTTCTGGAGTGCATCCATGGCCTCTCTGGGTTAATTATAATGCTTGTACAATTCATATCATTATGTTGCATATGCAATCACTCTACTGGAGTTTATTGCAACTCTCATAGAGTTTACTAATGTCATTTATCCAACTTCTCTTATAAAGAAGATTTATAATTAAAACTGATGAGACCCAAATCCACCTGCTTGGATAAAGACAAGACTCAAGTTGGTCAATAACGGTCAACGTAAGGCC
Source organism: Eustoma russellianum (assembly GCA_036186865.1). Classification (NCBI taxonomy): domain Eukaryota; kingdom Viridiplantae; phylum Streptophyta; class Magnoliopsida; order Gentianales; family Gentianaceae; genus Eustoma; species Eustoma russellianum. The sequence continues at coordinate 31,484,224 of AP025044.1, forward strand.
ACCTCGGACAGTTGACTAGTCAGCCTCGGTCCTGCCACAATGCAGCTCGGCCAAGCCTCAGCTCGGCCAGAGTGGGGCTCGGCCAGGCCTCAGCTCGGCCTGGGGAATCTCGGCCAAAAGAAGTCCCTCGCAAAATTCAACTAGAGCATTCAATATGAGCAATTCAATGTTGCACATCATTTAATATAGACAATTCAGTGGCATTTGAATTGTGCACATCAGCCCTTGATTCTCGGCCACTGTGATAATCTGGCCACTGGCATTTCGGCCAGATCATCTCGGCATAAGGCCTTAGCAATTTAATGGGGCTTTAGCATTTTTGTTGAGGCATCTCTGCCAAATGAGCATGTCGGGCACTATAAGGCATCTCGGCCAAATTATTTCGGCCTCGGCCACTGATGAATCTCAGCTTTGGATCTCGGTCAGGTCAGACCATAGCTCAGCCACAGTACTTTCCGCTACGTGGCCTTCATGCAGCCTTATGACTACAGCTGTCAACCACGCAGGGGAGAGTTGCCAGCACAGCAACCCCTAGCTGCCACACGGCTACCATGCAAGCCAGCCAGGCGTCCTCATCTCATCCCTTTGGGACACTCAACTCCCAGCTTCCCCAACTATAAAAGAGCTTCCTCAACAGTAAGAAGCCCAAGTCTCTGGTGAGCCACCAGCAGACTCCATCTCGGCTCGGCCTCCACCTCGGCCGACCCCCAAACAGGTTTTATACAGCCTTTATTCCAGCATTAGCTCTACGCTAAAAACTGCCCCGAACTGACTTAAGCGTCGGAGGGTTTTCCCGGGGCAGCGCCCTGGGACCTCTAACGTTTCTCTTCCCTCTCAGGTTCCAGCGACGGAGTTAGACGGAAGAGTAACGGCACTCTACCCGGATCGTCTCCGATCCACCCGACGAGCAAATCCGGTCTCGTCATTTGGCGCTAGAGGAAGGGCCTGAACCTCCGTTTCACCCGTTCTTCCGACAACATTCTCTTCTAGGGACGAGGAGAGCATCAAAAACTCATTCGTGATCAAGTCTGCTGAGGTGGATCTACAAAAGAGAGGCTGAGCAAAAGCGGCTACCAGAGTTGTCGGCCAACATACTTTTCGGGCACCTCATAAATAAAACCTCCCAAAATTCCGAGCTGCCGAAGGCTAAAAAACTGCCCAGATTTTGAGTACAAATATTTGAAGATCAAATATTGACTTTATTTTGTCCAGATTCTGGTGTCAACATATTTGTGCTTCAGAGCTGAGTGTTATTACAAAGAGCATGCAATGTTTCCTTCCCCACATGTTCGTCTTTTTAGTCAAATGGGATGAAGGCATCCCAAGTTATTCTATTCAGATCTCTGGCTCGACATTTCTTTCTAAACGACCAGTGCCTAGGAGACCAATTAATGGGGGCAGAGATATTCCCCAGTTCGGCCTTATATTATCAAAAGGCCTATCTCTGATCAGATCTCAGGCTCAGCTCAGCTAGGCCTCATATTATCCGAAGATCGATCTCATCCAGACTTCACGGGACAGGTTTCCCGGGAAGACCTCGCAGGTTCGAGGCAAATGCCCGCTAAAGGGTATCCCAAGACCTCAGCAGGTCTGAGGCAGAAGACCTCGCAGGTTCGAGGCAAATGCCCGCTAAAGGGTATCCCAAGACCTCAGCAGGTCTGAGGCAGAAGACCTCGCAGGTTCGAGGCAAATGCCCGCTAAAGGGTATCCCAAGACCTCAGCAGGTCTGAGGCAAAAGACCTCGGCAGGTCCGGGGCAAAAACCCTGTCAAAGGGTAAACTTATATGAATAGGCTTTCATAAAACCTCCGATGCTGGGAGCAGAGGTAAAGAGTCACAATGTACATGCACCTCTTTAGACCTAGCAGGATTGGGCAGAACTGCACTCAAGTACAAAACTTCAAGCTTTTTGAAGCTCAGCTGAAGCAGTGCAGGATTCGTGCTTTCTCTATTTTGATTCAGCTCGGCAGAATAACAGGTTTATTCTACATTTTAGAGCTTAAAAATTTTATTTTTATAAAAGCTGTCTACAGACAGGTACAAAGCCGAGTTCAGGCTTCGGCCAGAACAGGCGGAGAAGCTTAACAAATGAAAAGCTCTAAATGAAAAAGCACAGCAGCAAAATTCCTCGCCTCGGCTAGAGCAAGTCTCAGCCAGACTTCGACCCGGCCAGATAAAGATCTCGGCGAAATGAAGATCTCGGCCTCAGTATAAGGCCACAAGGCCTAAGCATTTTTATTGAAATGTTTAAAGGCCATAACATTTTCATCAATTTTCTGGCCTCATTAAACTATTCTCGGCCACATAAGGCCTCTCGGCCATGATGATTTAATTTCGGCCACTGGTATTTCGGCCATTTATTCTCGGCCAGGGGTCTTCAGCAGTTGGGTCTCGGCTATGGGTTTCGGCTATAGTCATCTCGGCCAGCCTTACTCGGCTACCACAGCCCCACATCAATACAATAGATTAGTCTGCCCTTCCTGTTCGGCTCGGCCAGACTAATCTGGGGGCATAATGATGAGACCCAAATCCACCTGCTTGGATAAAGACAAGACTCAAGTTGGTCAATAACGGTCAACGTAAGGCCACCTCGGACAGTTGACTAGTCAGCCTCGGTCCTGCCACAATGCAGCTCGGCCAAGCCTCAGCTCGGCCAGAGTGGGGCTCGGCCAGGCCTCAGCTCGGCCTGGGGAATCTCGGCCAAAAGAAGTCCCTCGCAAAATTCAACTAGAGCATTCAATATGAGCAATTCAATGTTGCACATCATTTAATATAGACAATTCAGTGGCATTTGAATTGTGCACATCAGCCCTTGATTCTCGGCCACTGTGATAATCTGGCCACTGGCATTTCGGCCAGATCATCTCGGCATAAGGCCTTAGCAATTTAATGGGGCTTTAGCATTTTTGTTGAGGCATCTCTGCCAAATGAGCATTTCGGGCACTATAAGGCATCTCGGCCAAATTATTTCGGCCTCGGCCACTGATGAATCTCAGCTTTGGATCTCGGTCAGGTCAGACCATAGCTCAGCCACAGTACTTTCCGCTACGTGGCCTTCATGCAGCCTTATGACTACAGCTGTCAACCACGCAGGGGAGAGTTGCCAGCACAGCAACCCCTAGCTGCCACACGGCTACCATGCAAGCCAGCCAGGCGTCCTCATCTCATCCCTTTGGGACACTCAACTCCCAGCTTCCCCAACTATAAAAGAGCTTCCTCAACAGTAAGAAGCCCAAGTCTCTGGTGAGCCACCAGCAGACTCCATCTCGGCTCGGCCTCCACCTCGGCCGACCCCCAAACAGGTTTTATACAGCCTTTATTCCAGCATTAGCTCTACGCTAAAAACTGCCCCGAACTGACTTAAGCGTCGGAGGGTTTTCCCGGGGCAGCGCCCTGGGACCTCTAACGTTTCTCTTCCCTCTCAGGTTCCAGCGACGGAGTTAGACGGAAGAGTAACGGCACTCTACCCGGATCGTCTCCGATCCACCCGACGAGCAAATCCGGTCTCGTCAAAAACCAAGAAGCCGAACACACTTCAGTGTGCGTTTGACTTATTAGCAAGCACTTGTCAAATTGTCCAACATGGACATTTATTATGATCAGAGTAAAATCAGTTATTATATATGATTTGATGGCCTTTTTTTATAGTCAATAGAGGAACCCAACAGTTGATAATCTTTTTTGAACTTCAAGTTCGTATGCACTTGTAAAAAGGTCAAGGAAAATAAATCCATTTTCCAAAGATTCCCATTTTCAATTATTTTTCTATATAAACTTCAGGTTCATATCCTATCTTTCCCCTAATCTTGAAAAAAAAAATTCATCATGGTGACTATATGCAAATGTTGCATTAATCAAAACACACACCTAAGGGCTCAAAATGTGATAGATGGAGTGTTATAATTAACGTGTATCTACACTTGCTCTTTTTTCTTCTAACTCATTTGATTGAATAAGATTCAGTATCTACTTGCTTATTTATCATCTAGCTCACTGATTGAAGGGAAGTCCACCCATCTTCACCCCCGGATGGGGGATACCCCCTTTACCGTCTGTATTGGTTGCCCTGTAAGAATCAATTATAATTAATATAATTGATTGCAAGAATCACGTGATTTATTTGTAAATCACTAATGTGGATCACATGTATAACGTACCTGTACGTTATATTGGCTAGATACGTTGCAATTATTGACTGCATTAATTATTTGATTTGATTCTGATTGATTGACAATTATTAAGTTTCCTTGATGGAAGGAATTAATTGTCAGTCAAATAAGGAAGGGGGTCCCTGGCCTAGCCTATAAATAGAGGGCCTGTGATATTCCATCAATCATAGCTATACAGCATTCAGATAGGCATAGGCTGGAAGACTCTCTTTCCCGCAAGGATTCTCTCTGCAGCAGGCTTCCGATTCGAAGGCGACGACTAAGCGATAATGGACGGAGGTAACTTTTATGCTTCCGCGATTTATTTTGGCATAACATTTGGTATCAGAGCCACCTCTGACCATATCGTTTGCATTTAGAAAACTTTTTTCCGTATCCTTTAATGCAATTCAATCGTTCAAAGGTTACGGGATTATAGTTTTCTAGGCCTTCAATCTTGAAATCACTGCATGAAATTGCATTCTGTGTTTCGTTTTGCAATTTGCCGAATCTGAAAGCATTGCCCAGCATTTTGTTGTCCTTATGACGACCTTAAATTCTCTTGCAACTTACGCATTAAAAATCTTAATTCTCGTTCCTGGAATTGTTGGCATATGAATTAATGACTCTTTCAGAATACTACACAGTAGATACATATTTGCATTGCTGTAAAGCTTTTGCTTGCGCTGCCCACATATTTTTCAAAGTTTCTAGCATATTCTTCGTGTTTAGGTTTGTATTCTTCTGAACCTTTGCAACATATGTCAAGTACCAATACTCGATTCGTCTGATCCGCCTAAACCTACACATATATTGTTACACCCCGTGACTTTGAAGCACGATTTTCAATACTTAGAGGTCAACCTTAAATACAACTTAATTAATTTTGTAGGTTATGAGACTTAGTCACCTAAAACATAGAAGAATAAGAAAGAAGGGTTCAAAATAGAATTAAAGGTAATTAATAGAAATTACCTAAAAGGTCCCTACTAAGAGATAGGGAGTTACACCACTTTTAGTATAACTCCCCATTGGCATTAAGGGGGACGGTTTTAACATCAAAAAGGAGAGGGAGACCGCAGGAAAAAGAGAGAGAAGAGAAAAGGAGAGGAAGAAGAAGAAGAAGAGAGGAAGGAAAGGAAGGAAAAGGCCATTCTAGGATCAATCCTTATCAAGGTTCTGCAGTAAAACCGTAAGATTAACTAGAAACCAAGGCAAGTAATCTTTCTATACGCTTTACGCAAATTTTGATACTTTAGGCCCTATGTTCTTACAAAGAGAAAACATGAATCACACATTAGTATTCTTGTCTTGTCTATCTTAAATGCTTTGTTATACGTAAGTCTTGTTGCTAATTGTGTAAAGTCTTGTTCTTTGGGCCATATTTATGAAAATAGTTGTGTGGTGCTTCGTTGTTGTCACGCATGCCCATAAAAGTGTATATTTTGACGTGCTTATTGTCTTGCGCTACTCTAATGTTGATTGTCTACACTTAGATGTTGAGAGTAAGTGCAGGAAATTGAGAGATGAGTGATGACATTGCTGTAGTCTTGTTGTGTTGGGAAAGTTGATGAGATCTTTTGAAGGTTGTGAATGATTGAAGGCTAGAGTGGATATTGTTAGGCATGGCTAGGCATCAATTCATGTTTAGATGTGTGTTAAGTAAGATGAATCTAGATGTTAAGATGGATCTTTAAGTGTTGAAAATGAAAGGGTTGAAGAAGGAGGGTGTTGGAGAGGAAGTTACTGTAGAAAAACTGCAGTTTGGCATCGTCAGAACACTTCGAACGCCTACATTAGGCGCTCTATGTCACATTAGGCGCCTAATGTAGCGTTCAATGTGTCTTGAATCATCCCCGAACACTTCGAACACCTACATAAAGCGCTCTATGTCACATTAGGCGCTTCATGTAGGCGTTCAATGTCTACAGAACATCCCCGAACACTTCGAACGCCTAGTATAGGCGCTCTAAGTCACTATAGGCGCTTCATGTAGCGTTCCAACTATACTGGAAGTCTCTTTGACCCTTTAGGTGCCCTATGTACGTGTTGTAACCTTATACACTTTTTTTGAGCATAAAATGCAAAGGTGTTTGAGTTGTAATTGAGGTGTAGATGGTAAGTTTGATCAAGTTAGAATAAGATTGAATCTTGAGTGAATTCGTAAGAAGAATGGACTTGGAAAGATACGACCACGGAGTGTTTGAGGTGCAAGACTGTATACTTGATAAGTACGATATATGAATGTGTGTGATACATGTTTGATATGAAGTTACATGTGCATCCTGCATCATGACATGGGCACTTGCATTTGATTTGTGATTTGCTTTACAAAAGAACATGTGGTTACAAGAAAGGTTTAAAGTTTTCGAAAGACAAAATGGCTGCTGGTTGATCGCAGGGTATAAAAGTCACGTTTGCGAAAGCAGGGTATAAAAGCGTGATCTGTGAATCAACAGCAGGGTATAAAGTATTTTATGGGGCCGTGGACCTATCAGCACGGAAAACAAAGTTATTTTATGGGGCCGTGGACCTTTCAGCACGGATATATGATATATGTAATGGGGCCGTGGACCTTTCAGCACGGATATATGATATATGTAATGGGGCCGTGGACCTTTCAGCACGGGGTATAAAGTTATATGTTATGGGGCCGTGGACTTTACAGCACGGGGTATAAAGTAATGTTTGCTGTGGACTGATCACCCACAGGGTATAAAGTTCTGCTACGCGAAGAATATGATATGTAAAGTGATGAAATGTTTTGTGAAATGACATACATGACATGTTTATGAAAGAAGACATATGCATGGGTGTTGTGTGTGATTTTAAAGAAGTACATGCATCATGATACACGGAGCATAAGAATTGACATGCAAGAAACGTGACTAGTTTATGACTTGCTATGTGATACGTTGTTTTAATACATGTTGGTTCTCATATCTGTGTACATATATGTGCTTTATCTGCTTTGAGGAATTCTTATTAAGATGCTATTTGCTAACCCGAGCACCTTATTTTTGGGCAATGTTTTATACACTGGTGACTCGACGTGTGTAATTCCGTAAGGTGTATAGACGGGTTACTTGCTAGCGATAATTTCGCTAAGAACAATTACTCTGCTCCTTTTCAGGTGAGCCTGAATATGAGTTGATATTTGTTGAAGACGACGGCGAGTGGGCTCAATGGGATGATGGACATGGGAATAGATAGATGCTGGACTACTTTAATTCAGTTTGGAAAACTCATTTGTTGTTATGTTGATCTAAAACTTATGTTGGCAAGAGGAACAAACATCTTTTAATTCCGCTGTATTTTATGGATGATTTAATGACGATGAAGGTTTAAATTTTATGACGTTTCCGCTGGTTTTTATCTTACATTATGAAGGATGTACGCTTGATCTGCTTGACGCTTCGTAGTTCTCATAGTAGGCTACGGCGGGTGCACTGGTTCCAATGACGGTATCGGGCCGGGGCGCTACAGGTGGTATCAGAGCCTAGGCTTTAGATCTATCTCGGAAACTTAGGTTCATGATTTTTAGACACCTAAGCTATGATTCTCCTTTAAGGTTGATCTTTAGTTATAAGTGTTGATCTCTTTAGTGGTTAAGTATGATATGGGTTGGGTGTGTGCGAGCGCGTCTTATTATCTAACTTTGTATTAATAGTTATACTACATACCTCACCTATTAGTACGCATTCGAGCCTTCAGTAACCTTTTTGTATTTACTGAATGCTAATGAAATGTTAACCTTTCAGCGAAATATGCCTCCAAGAAGAGATAACACAGGCAACTCTGGCAATGGACAGGAGAACCAGCCACCACAAGTTGTGTTACCCCAGGTGCTCACTGACGCACTGACGGTGATTGCACAAGGATATGTGCAGCAGCATCAGCCTCCGCCTCCACCACCACCACAGCATAACATCAGGTTCTTTTATGGAGAGATGAGAAAGATGAGGGTGCCGGAGTTTGGAGGATGTACGGATCCTGAGGAGGCTCAGCACTGGTTGGCTGAGGTGGAGAAATGTTTTAGGCTAGTGCAAGTACCGAATGAGATAAAGGTTGAGGTGGCCACGCCCCTTCTAATTGGCAAGGCTGGCGAATGGTGGGAAGGAATGGTGTTGAGAATGACTCCACCAATCTATTGGACACAGTTTTGTGATGTTTTCCTGAAGTACTACGTACCGGAGACTGCAATATTGGACAAGATAAGAGCATTTGACAGATTGGAGCAAGGAAGGATGACGGTGTCGGAGTATGCAGATCGTTTCCATGCTTTGGGTAAGTTTGCCCCTGCGATCATGTCTGATAATCGTCTTAAGATGACGAAGTTTGAGAGGGGTTTGGACTCGAGGATACAATCGGCGATAGTGAATGCGGGAATGAAAACTTATGAGGATATGCTAGATGCATGTTTTCGGGTTGAGAGCGATTTCCGTAGAGTAGCGGCAAGAGCAGCTAGTGTTGGAGGGTCTGATAGAGGCAAGAGGCCAAGGGAGGATGTGAGAGTTGGTGGAAGACCCGGACGTTGGGTCAAGATTCCGAAGAGAGGCCCAGTTGGAAATTTTCAGAGACTGCCACCCCAGAATCAAGTAGCTCAGCAGGCTGTAGGAGTTTGTCCACATTGCAACAGGAACCACGTTGGAGAGTGTAGGAAAGTGGCTGGAGCATGTTTCCGATGCGGTCAAGTGGGTCACATGATTAGGGACTGCCCGGAGATGAAGAAAAATAATCCTGGAGAGGCGGCTCAGCAGCCGAGAGCGAAGCCTAGAGCAAATGCCCGTGTACATCTCATGACGGATACGGATGTGCAGGAGGCTACCGACGTAGTAGCAGGTACCATTTAAACTAAGTTTAAATCTTTAATGAATTAAGTATTTATGTGCTTAATCTTCCGTGTATAACTTGATATGGCTTTAGGTGCGATTTTAGTAAATAAGGTACCTGCCAACGTGCTCTTTGATAGCGGCGCAAGCCACTCCTTCGTAGCAAAGAGATTCACTAAACACCTGAGTAGTCTGCCTGAGTGGTTAGAAACTCCGTATCGTGTTCAAGCGGCCGGAGATCAAATTATGGTTTCGTATCATCGGTACCGGGATTGTGAATTAGAGTTTGAAGGACAAACATTCTCCGCCACCCTGATCCCTATTCAGATGTATGACTTTGACGTGATATTGGGAATGGACTGGATGGCCAAGCATCACGCGAACATTGACTGTCGATTGAAGCAAGTGACAGTCAAGAGTGCTGAGATGGAAGAGGTAATGTTTCAAGGGGATTCGGAACGAAAGAAGGTACCCAAAAGGGTATATGTGTCCGTCGCACAAGCACGCAAAGCCTTGAAGAAGGGTGCCGAGGGATTCCTAGTGTATGCCATAGATGTTACTCAGGAAGTACCATCTATTGAGCAAATTCCGGTGGTCAATGAATTCCTTGATGTGTTTCCGGAAGATTTACCAGGAGTACCACCCCCGAGAGAGGTTGAGTTCGAGATTAACTTGATTCCAGGAACAGAACCTATTTCTAAAGCTCCTTATAGAATGGCTCCGGCAGAATTGAGAGAGTTGAAGGAACAACTGCAGGAGTTATTGGACAAGAAGTTTATCCGCCCTAGTGTATCGCCCTGGGGAGCACCTGTTTTATTTGTAAAGAAGAAAGATGGAAGCATGAGGCTTTGTATCGATTATAGGGAGTTGAATAAAGTTACTATCAAGAATAAGTATCCCCTTCCACGAATCGAGGATTTATTTGACCAGCTCAAAGGTGCCAAGATCTTCTCGAAAATCGATCTCCGATCAGGATATCATCAATTGCGAGTGAAGGCCGACGACATCGCAAAGACAGCTTTCCGCACAAGGTATGGCCACTATGAATTTTTAGTGATGCCATTTGGATTGACAAATGCCCCTGCGGCTTTTATGGATCTTATGAATACCGTCTTTCGAGAGCAGTTGGATAAGTTTGTAGTGGTATTCATAGATGATATTCTTGTGTACTCTCCTGACGAGCAAACTCACACTGAGCATTTGAGAACCGTACTAGGCATTTTGAGGCAGAAACAACTTTATGCAAAGTTTAGCAAGTGTGAGTTTTGGTTAAGAAGTGTGGCTTTCTTGGGTCATGTGATATCAGAAGAGGGGATTGCTGTTGACCCGAAGAAGGTGGAAGCCATAACTGAATGGCCTAGACCTACCAATGTCACCGAAGTGCGAAGTTTCTTGGGTCTAGCAGGTTATTACAGAAAATTTGTTGAGGGATTCTCGAGAATTGCCGTACCTCTCAGTCGCCTTACTCAAAAGAAGTCCAAGTTTGAGTGGACGGCGGAATGCGAGCAAAGTTTCACGGAGCTTAAGAAGAGATTAACGACAGCTCCAGTATTGGCTCAACCCTCTGGAACGGATGGATTTGTGATTTATAGTGATGCATCAAAGAATGGGTTAGGTACATAAATTATAGTATAAGGTTATGATCTTGTATACCCATTAAGTTTAGACTAACACCTTGTTTGTAGGTTGTGTTTTAATGCAAAACGAACGAGTCATCGCGTATGCCTCAAGACAGCTAAAGCCTTATGAACAAAACTATCCCACACATGATCTGGAACTTGCCGCGGTTGTGTTCGCCTTGAAGATTTGGAGGCATTATTTGTATGGAGAGAAGTGCGCGATATTCACGGATCATAAGAATCTAAAGTATTTGTTCTCACAGAAGGAATTGAATATGAGGCAGCGGAGATGGTTGGAATTGCTAAAAGACTATGACCTAACTATTCATTATCACCCGGAAAAGGCTAATAAGGTAGCCGACGCCTTAAGTAGGAAGTCCAGCCATGCGCGGCAATCACCATTGGAAAGAGAGATGGAGGAGTTTGGTTTGGATTTGATTGACTCTACAGTGAACGTTTTGACAACATTGACTATCACACCGAGTTTGATTGATCGGATAAAGGAGGCTCAGAAGGAAGACAAGGCTCTAAGTGAGATAATGGAAAGGGTGAAACATAGTCAAGTTGAAGGATTTCGGACCAAGGAGGATGGGAGCTTATGGTTTAGGGAAAGATTATGCGTGCCGGATGTTGACGAACTTAGGAAGGAAGTTTTACAGGAAGCTCATAATTCGAGGTTATCAATACATCCCGGTAGCACCAAGATGTATAGAGATCTCAAGCGATACTATTGGTGGTCTGGGATGAAAAGACATATTGCGGAATTTATAGAGTGTTTGGTGTGTCAACAAGTCAAAGCGGAACACCAACGACCCGATGGATTGTTGATGCCGTTGGAAATCCTGGAATGGAAATGGGAACATGTCACAATGGATTTTGTAGCGGGTTTACCAAAGACAAGAAGTGGATGTGACATGATTTGGGTCATCGTGGATCGTTTAACAAAGTCTGCCCATTTCCTACCTGTTTCAAGTAAAGCACCTCTTGACAAGTTAGTGAGTTTATATATGGACAGTATTGTTAGTTTGCATGGAGTCCCGGTAAGTATAGTGTCCGACCGAGATGCACGGTTCACTTCTAAGTTTTGGACAGCATTCCAAGAAGCCATGGGTAAAGAGTTAAGGTTGAGTACGGCGTATCATCCCCAAACCGATGGACAGTCCGAGCGGACTATTCAAACCTTGGAAGATATGCTAAGGGCTTGCGTGTTGATTTCAAAGGGAGTTGGGACGGAATGGTGAAACTGATGGAGTTTTCTTATAACAATAGTTACCACAGTGCAATTGACATGGCTCCTTTTGAAGCATTGTACGGAAGGAAATGTAGGTCCTCGGTTTATTGGGACGAAGTGGGCATGAGGACCATCTCGGGACCTGAGCTATTGGAGAAAACGCTAGATAAGGTGAAAATCATCCGGGAAAGACTTAAGACAGCTCAGGATCGCAGCAAGAGTTGGGCAGATTCCAAACGACGACCATTGGATTTTGACGTGGGTGAAAAAGTTTATTTGAAGGTATCACCTACCAAGGGTGTCATGCAGTTCGGAGTAAAAAGCAAGCTAAACCCTCGCTTTATTGGTCCTTATGAAATACTTGAGAAGGTAGGAGCCTTGGCATATAGGTTGGCATTACCTCCGGTATTGGCGCAAGTTCACAATGTGTTCCACGTGTCACAATTAAGGAAGTACGTGGCGGATCCAAGTCATGTACTTGAAGCTCAACCGTTGGAACTCAAGGACAATGTTACATATGAGGAGGTACCCGTGAAAATTGTGGACCGAGAGGATCAAGTGTTGAGGAAGCGAGTGATCCCTTATGTGAAAGTCCAGTGGAGCAACCACACGGAACGTGAGGCCACTTGGGAACTCGAGGAACAAATGCGGGAGAAGTACCCTCAAATTTTCGACTAAGGTACGTAAGTTTCGAGGACGAAACTTTTTGTAAGGGGGGTGGAATGTTACACCCCGTGACTTTTAAGCACGATTTTCAATACTTAGAGGTCAACTTTAAATACAACTTAATTAATTTTGTAGGTTATGAGACTTAGTCACCTAAAACATAGAAGAATAAGAAAGAAGGGTTCAAAATAGAATTAAAGGTAATTAATAGAAATTACCTAAAAGGTCCCTACTAAGAGATAGGGAGTTACACCACTTTTAGTATAACTCCCCATTGGCATTAAGGGGGACGGTTTTAACATCAAAAAGGAGAGGGAGACCGCAGGAAAAAGAGAGAGAAGAGAAAAGGAGAGGAAGAAGAAGAAGAAGAGAGGAAGGAAAGGAAGGAAAAGGCCATTCTAGGATCAATCCTTATCAAGGTTCTGCAGTAAAACCGTAAGATTAACTAGAAACCAAGGCAAGTAATCTTTCTATACGCTTTACGCAAATTTTGATACTTTAGGCCCTATGTTCTTACAAAGAGAAAACATGAATCACACATTAGTATTCTTGTCTTGTCTATCTTAAATGCTTTGTTATACGTAAGTCTTGTTGCTAATTGTGTAAAGTCTTGTTCTTTGGGCCATATTTATGAAAATAGTTGTGTGGTGCTTCGTTGTTGTCAAGCATGCCCATAAAAGTGTATATTTTGACGTGCTTATTGTCTTGCGCTACTCTCATGTTGATTGTCTACACTTAGATGTTGAGAGTAAGTGCAGGAAATTGAGAGATGAGTGATGACATTGCTGTAGTCTTGTTGTGTTGGGAAAGTTGATGAGATCTTTTGAAGGTTGTGAATGATTGAAGGCTAGAGTGGATATTGTTAGGCATGGCTAGGCATCAATTCATGTTTAGATGTGTGTTAAGTAAGATGAATCTAGATGTTAAGATGGATCTTTAAGTGTTGAAAATGAAAGGGTTGAAGAAGGAGGGTGTTGGAGAGGAAGTTACTGTAGAAAAACTGCAGTTTGGCATCGTCAGAACACTTCGAACGCCTACATTAGGCGCTCTATGTCACATTAGGCGCCTAATGTAGCGTTCAATGTGTCCTGAATCATCCCCGAACACTTCGAACACCTACATAAAGCGCTCTATGTCACATTAGGCGCTTCATGTAGGCGTTCAATGTCTACGGAACATCCCCGAACACTTCGAACGCCTAGTATAGGCACTCTAAGTCACTATAGGCTCTTCATGTAGCGTTCCAACTATACTGGAAGTCTCTTTGACCCTTTAGATGCCCTATGTACGTGTTGTAACCTTATACACTTCTTTTGAGCATAAAATGCAAAGGTGTTTGAGTTGTAATTGAGGTGTAGATGGTAAGTTTGATCAAGTTAGAATAAGATTGAATCTTGAGTGAATTCGTAAGAAGAATGGACTTGGAAAGATACGACCACGGAGTGTTTGAGGTGCAAGACTGTATACTTGATAAGTACGATATATGAATGTGTGTGATACATGTTTGATACGAAGTTACATGTGCATCCTGCATCATGACATGGGCACTTGCATTTGATTTGTGATTTGCTTTGCAAAAGAACATGTGGTTACAAGAAAGGTTTAAAGTTTTCGAAAGACAAAATGGCTGCTGGTTGATCGCAGGGTATAAAAGTCACGTCTGCGAAAGCAGGGTATAAAAGCGTGATCTGTGAATCAACAGCAGGGTATAAAGTATTTTATGGGGCCGTGGACCTATCAGCACGGAAAACAAAGTTGTTTTATGGGGCCGTGGACCTTTCAGCACGGATATATGATATATGTAATGGGGCCATGGACCTTTCAGCACGGATATATGATATATGTAATGGGGCCGTGGACCTTTCAGCACGGGGTATAAAGTTATATGTTATGGGGCCGTGGACCTTTCAGCACGGGGTATAAAGTAATGTTTGCTGTGGACTGATCACCCACAGGGTATAAAGTTCTGCTACGCGAAGAATATGATATGTAAAGTGATGAAATGTTTTGTGAAATGACATGCATGACATGTTTATGAAAGAAGACATATGCATGGGTGCTGTGTGTGATTTTAAAGAAGTACATGCATAATGATACACGGAGCATAAGAATTGACATGCAAGAAACGTGACTAGTTTATGACTTGCTATATGATACGTTGTTTTAATACATGTTGGTTCTCATATCTGTGTACATATATGTGCTTTATCTGCTTTGAGGAATTCTTATTAAGATGCTATTTTCTAACCCGAGCACCTTATTTTTGGGCAATGTTTTATACACTGGTGACTCGACGTGTGTGATTCCGTAAGGTGTATAGACGGGTTACTTGCTAGCGATAATTTCGCTAAGAACAATTACTCTGCTCCTTTTCAGGTGAGCCTGAATATGAGTTGATATTTGTTGAAGACGACGGCGAGTGGGCTCAATGGGATGATGGACATGGGAATAGATAGATGCTGGACTACTTTATTTCAGTTTGGAAAACTCATTTGTTGTTATGTTGATCTAAAACTTATGTTGGCAAGAGGAACAAACATCTTTTAATTCCGCTGCATTTTATGGATGATTTAATGACGATGAAGGTTTAAATTTTATGACGTTTCCGCTGGTTTTTATCTTACATTATGAAGGATGTACGCTTGATCTGCTTGATGCTTCGTAGTTCTCATAGTAGGCTACGGCGGGTGCACTGGTTCCGATGACGGTATCGGGCCGGGGCGCTACATATATGTTGTCAAACAGCACTTCCAGTGAAATCCAATTAATCAATGGGTGATTTGCGAATTCTCTCTGTTATGGTATATTCTTGTTTTTTTTGGTGTGGGAATTTAGAAATATGGGTTCAATTGATATTGATATTGGTATTGAGAAGGTGTGATTCTAAGAAATCAGAAATTCAGAATTTCGGCCCTGACAATTCGCAGTTTGGTAAAGAAATTGGGGAAGAAGATGAATACCAAAAGTAAAAAGTATTTTACGCCGGCTGGTTAGGATTAAAAGCATTAAATGGCTGGCATCAATATTTTCCTTTTTGGGTTACGAAGAATTTTAAATAACATTTGCTTTTGTTTATCATCATTCTGATTATGTATCTATTGAGAACATTTGTGGCAAATGCAAAAGGTGAACTATTGAAAGTGTGATAAATACACCGTACACGTAATTTCTGTCTAGAAAGTCGGTACTTAAGCGGGACCGTCTGTGACCCCACCGCACGGCCTGGGACTTTACGTGGAATGGTAATACCTGTCTAGGAAATTGATTCATGATCTTTCCTGGGGTATTGCCGAATCGGTTCACTTCACATTTTCATTATGATTTCATCTTTTGTTAATGTCATATAAAGGTTTTTGAAGTTGATGACATATAAAGAATTATTTTCTTAATTTTAAGATTAGCCACAGCATCTTAAAATTATACGGTATAAAGAAAATAAAATGTCATCACAACTATTGTTTTGATTAATAAGGTAATCACTCTGCCCCACAGGGAAGTGGTTGCTTTATTGATCAAGAAAATTAAACATAAACATTTCCTTCGCCCACAGGCATGGAAATATTTTGGTTGTTTAATTTTCATATCGTTTTAAAGAATAACTATATAAATATGTTGATGGCATATTAAAGATTATTTTCTTAATTTTAAGATTAGCCACAGCATCTTAAAATTATATGGTTTACAAGAAAATAAAATGTCATCATACCTATGGTTTTGATTAATAAGGTAGTCACTCTGCCCCACAGAGAAGTGGTTATTTTATTGATCAAGAAAATTAAACATAAACATTTCCTATGCCCACAGGTACGGAAATATTTTGGTTGTTTAATTTTCATACCGTTTTAAGTATATTCTATGCATGAGTGCAACCTCTGCCCACAGGAAGGTTTAGAATATACTATTTGAATTAAATTGATTAATTCATTCTGGTTATATATGTTCATAGCATGATATGTGTTTCTTTGGTTATGCAGTTATTCCCACTACTGCTTTATTTGATTCTGCTAAAACTCCAATGCTGACTGGTGATAATTTTACTGAATGGAAGAATAATATCGTTTTGACGTTGGGGTGTATGGACTTAGATCTGGCAATCCGTGAGGAAAAACCACCAAATCTCACGGAATCAAGTACGCCATCTGAGAGGTCTAGTTACGAGCGCTGGGAGCGATCTAATCGCCTCAGCATGATGCTCATCAAGTCTCGTATAAGTCCAAGCATTAGGGGTTCTATCCCTAATCTTGATAATGTCAAAGCTTACATGAAAGCCATTGATGATCAATTTGTAAGCTCTGACAAGGCGGTAGCCAGCACCCTTATGAAGAGGCTTTCAAATATGACCCATGACAGAAGCCGTGGTGTGCGCGAGCACATCATGGAGATGAGGGACATTGTTGCTAAATTAAGCTCCCTAAAGGTTGAAATCTCGGAGTCATTCCTGGTGCATTTCATACTCAACTCTCTCCCTTCGGAGTTCACTCCATTTAAGATCTCATACAACACACATAAAGAAAACTGGTCAATTAATGAACTTCTGACCATGTGTGTTCAAGAGGAACAGAGGTTGAAGAATGAGTCCATTGAGTCTGTGCATCTTGCGACTCATTTTAAGAGAAATGCAATGAAGGGCAAAGGTGTTCCAATGAAGAAAACCGGCAATAAAGACACATGTCGGTTTTGCAAGAAAAATGGACACTGGAAGAAAGATTGCCTGAAGTATAAAAGATGGCTGGAGAAGAAAGGTAATTTGTCCTTTTGTGTGTCGTGAATCTAATTTTACTGATGTTTCTGATAATACATGGTGGATTAATTGTGGTACTACAATTCACATTGCGAAAACCATGCAGGGCTTTCTAAACCTGAGGAAGCCAAATGAAAGTGAGCAATGCATCTATTCTAGAAACCGGATGCGCTCTACTGTTGAAGGAGTGGGATCTTATAGGCTCATTTTGAAAACTGGTTTTCAACTTGATTTGGAAAACACCTTTTATGTGCCTTCTTTTTCCAGAAATTTAGTTTCTCTTTCAAGACTTTCGATTATTGGATATGATTTCTATTCATATCTTTTTGTAATGAATGTTTTGAAAGAGAATAAAGTTATTGATTCTGCGAAATTGAATGGTTTTCTGTTTCAACTTGAGTTAGATCCCATTTATGAGCATACTCTTTTAACAGAAACTGGTACAAAGCGTTGTATTATCAATGAGAACTCCTCAAGTCTTTGGCATAAAAGATTGGGACATATCTCAATCGAAAGAATGAAAAGATTGGTGAATGAAGGAGTTTTACAAACTCTAGACTTCACTGATTTAGGTACTTGTGTGGGATGCATAAAGGGAAAGCAAACCAACAAGACCATTAAGGGTGCCAAAAGAAGTTCTCAACCTCTTGAAATCATACACATGGATATCTGTGGACCTTTTCATACATCTTGCTTGAATGGTCAGAAATACTTTATTTCATTTATTGACGACTATTCAAGGTTCATGTATCTCTATCTTCTATTTGAAAAATCTGAAGCACTTGATGCGTTCAAAATCTTCAAATTAGAAGTAGAGAAACAAAAAGAGAAGACAATTAAAATTGTCCGATCCGATAGAGGTGGTGAATATTATGGACGTTACACAGAAAAAGGACAAATGATTGGTCCATTTGCCGAATTTCTTCAAAAGGAGGGTATTGTTGCTCAATACACCATGCCTGGCACACCACAACAAAATGGTGTTGCTGAAAGAAGGAATCAGACTCTTATGGACATGGTCAGGAGCATGATTAGCACAACGAATTTGCCTATATCCTTTTGGAGTGAAGCTCTAAAAACCGCTGTGTATGTTTTAAATCGGGTTCCATCTAAGGCCGTTCCTAAAACACCTTTCGAGTTGTGGAATGGTTGGAAACCAAGTTTAAAACATTTACACATATGAGGTTGTCCAGTTGAAGTTAGGGTATACAACCCAAGCATAAAGAAACTGGATGAACGAACGAAAGGCGGTTATTTTATTGGATATGCAGTTAACTCCAAAGGATATAGATTTTGCTGTCCCTCACATACTCCTAAAGTGGTTGAAGCTAGAAATGCTAAGTTTCTAGAGGATCATGAAGTCAGTGGGAGTGATTCGAATAGACAATTCAATTTTGAGGAAGTAAGGGATACACACGTTGTACCTTTATATGTGGACAATTCAGTTGCTATTCAACAAAATCAAGAGCCGCCAATTATACAACCTCAAATTGAAGAATCACATCAAGAACAAACTGAACCCACTAATCCCACATCTACTGAACCAGTGGGAGTACGAAGATCCTCAAGAACCAAAAGGCCAGCAATTTCTAGCGATTATGTTGTATATCTTCAAGAGTCCGATTATGACATTGGACTAAATCATGACCCTATCTCGTTTTCACAAGCCATGAGTGTGACAAATCGTCACTATGGTACAATGCCATGAAAGAGGAGATGGAATCAATGGATAAAAACAACGTCTGGGAACTTGTTCTGTTACCAAACAGAGCCTCTGTGGTGGGATGCAAATGGGTCTTTAAGACCAAAAGAGACTCGTTTGGTAACATTGAACGATATAAAGCCAGACTTGTAGCCAAAGGTTTCACTCAGAAAGAAGGCATTGATTACCATGAAACTTTCTCTCTAGTCTCAAAGAAGGATTCATTTCGGATAATCATGGCATTAGTAGCTCATTTTGATCTCGAGCTACATCAAATGGATGTGAAAACTGCGTTTTTGAATGGGGTTCTTGATGAAGAGGTATACATGCGTCAACCTGAAGGCTTTGTCAATTTTGATAATGATCAACTGGTTTGCAAATTGAATAAATCCATATATGGGCCTAAACAGACTTCACGTCAATGGAATATCAAGTTTCATGAGGTAATCTCTTCATTCGGTTTCGTAGAGAACATTGTTGATCAATGTATATACCTCAAGACGAGTGGGAGCAAATATATTTTCATAGTCCTATATGTGGATGATATTCTACTAGCAAGCAGTGATCTTGGGTTATTGTATGAGACTAAGCGATTTCTCGCTTTGAACTTTGATATGAAGGATATGGGTGAAGCCTCTTATGTCATTGGCATAGAGATTCACAGAGATAGAACAAGTAAAGTACTTGGTCTTTCTCAGAAGGCCTACATCATCAAAGTACTTGAGAAATTTGCTATGCAGAATTGTGCGTCTATTGCGTCACCTATTGTCATTGGAGGATGAGTTTATTGCACGCTATGAAGCTACGTCACAGGCCTTATGGATGAGAAATCTCATCAGTGGTCTTAAAGTTGTCGATAATGTTGATAGACCCATAAAGATTTTCTGCAACAATTCAGCTGCTGTGTTCATTGCGAAAAATAATAAAAGTGGGAGTCGCAGTAAACATATCGACATAAAGTATTTGAAGGTCAGAAATCATGTTAAACAAGGAGAAATAAAGATTGAACACATTAGTACGGAGTCAATGGTTGCTGATCCTATGACTAAAGAATTACCGGTTAAAGTTTTCAGGGATCATGCTACTTATATGAGACTTTCTAGTTCTCCTTGATTTGTTGTACTTTGATCTTATTTTGTCTAGACATTTGTTGACTTTGAATATGCGCATTTAAAGTTGTAGGATCTATTTGATCCATGGACGTGGACCCATTTTGAGATGATTTATAGTAAATCATTCATTTTGTTCGATTGAGTGTATGATGCATTGTAATTCTTGGAAGGAAGTGCTTGACATCAAAGCATGACCGCCTTGATTCGTGTGTTATATTTTCAATCTAAGTTTGGTAGTCAATAGATCCAAGTGACAATGAATTATGGCCATATTGTTTTGTCACTTATGCCGTGTTATCTAGCATTCGACATGTGATCCAAGTGGGAGAATGTAAGAATCAATTATAATAATATAATTGATTGCAAGAATCTCGTGATTTATTTGTAAATCACTAATGTGGATCACATGTATAACGTACCTGTACGTTATATTGGCTAGATACGTTGCAATTATTGACTGCATTAATTATTTGATTTGATTCTGATTGATTGACAATTATTAAGTTTCCTTGATGGAAGGAATTAATTGTCAGTCAAATAAGGAAGGGGGTCCCTGGCCTAGCCTATAAATAGAGGGCCTGTGATATTCCATCAATCATAGGCTGGAAGACTCTCTTTCCCGCAAGGATTCTCTCTGCAGCAGGCTTCCGATTCGAAGGCGACGACTAAGCGATAATGGACGGAGGTAACTTTTATGCTTCTGCGATTTATTTTGGCATAACATGCCCGGCTATCGGACAGATGTCTTGCTCCCTTGTTTCCTCTGTTTTCCTTGTGCCATAGGTTATATACTGCTGACAAAGACCTACTGATGACATTAGATCATAAAAGAAAGAGTCCTGCTAGTAGGGACCTAATCACTAGCCATTATTGGCTGACTTAGGAACAACTTGAGAATGGGGAGCTCTACTGAGCCGTAATGGTTATTTAGTACTTTTATACCATCTCATTTTGGATGTTGTTCTTCTGACACTACAAGTGTATGTAGCAGATATCCAAGATGAAAAGTAGTAGGCTCATAACCCGAAAACCCATTGCAACGTTGTCTCTCTATGTAATTTGGAAAGACATATTTCTCAAATCACATACTTCAGGCATGCCGGTATGTGATGCTTTTTTCACGCAAGAGATAGCCAGTTATATGAGATTACATCGCCATTTTAAATGCAAATTTATTTGACTAAAATTGCTTTACACCTCCAGGATGTTCAGATTTATGGTTTTTAAAATTGAATTGTGCGCATAAGTTTAATTTAATATATAGCAGCTTTTCATGCGTCTACATGATGACATTTTTCCTAAAGATATATCAGTTCGTGAATATTTTTTTTCTTGTAGGATACTTAGCGTCGCACAGTGCATAACAACTCATTGGTTATGTCAATGACAATTTATGTTTTAGATCTATATCTTGGCCATTTCTTGTGTTTCAGATATGCAATTGAAACTCTTCTAGAGTTCCTATATACTTCTGCATATTGCAACAGGATCATTCAATTATCATATATCCTGCAAATCGTAGCCCCTTTAAACCGTGATATCTTAACAATCTTAATGAGTCTTTTTCTTTTAATAGCTCTATAATTTCTACTATAAATACATATGTTGTAGCTATGATGGGCTGGATAAGTAGAATGCTTGTGAAAATGACCAGCAGTATGAGACAGTGGTTAAAGGGATACACAGACAGATTATAACCGAATATACAGAAAAATTGAGAAGAACAAAAAACTCAGCAGAAATTGCTTTCCAAAACACTACGATGGTAGAAATTTTGGGGTTGAATGTGGTGTTAAGTACTATGTAGTGGACCTGAAATTTAAGGCTTGTACTTGGAGAAGATTTGAACTGATAGAAATCACATGCCTTCATACCATAACTGCTATCAATTTTAGCAGAGGGGATATAGACAGATATGTTGATGTTGCCTATAAGAAAGAAAAATACATACTAGCCTACTCATGTAATGTTTACCTTGTGCCATCTATGGGCTTCTAGGAAGAGACAAACCTATGAGAAATATTGCCTCCTATTATTAGAAATCAAATAGAAAGGCCTAAAAATTAAGGAGTTCCAGAGAAGTCCAGGCCAGCATGCACATCAACAAGGAAGAGACTCATAATTAGATGGGAAAAAAATACAAAAAACATAGACACAACAGTAGAAGTTGTAAGAACAACCCACAAGGTTCATCTCCTGCAGTGCACCAAATAGTAAGCATTTGAATCTATTGTTTAATAGTAACACATCTGACTTTCAAATTGTGATGTATTTTTCTATAGCCAACCATACTAATGATGGACTAGTTCAATCCATTCCTATTGGCTCTACAAGTGTTGGGTCTTCCCCTGTGCAGACACTTTTAATGTGTTTTAATGTTGTAAGCTTTAAACACAATCCGTTTACTTTACTTATAAAGGCTAAAGAGAAACAACAAGTAAGACAGAGGGAGCAACCAGTTCCAGAAATAAGGATGGAGCCACCAGTTCAATTTCTCACAAGGTTACCGATGTGGCTATTAGTCAAACAAGATCAAGCCCATGCAAATCAAACCTTAAAGTAGTGAATGCACCAAGGGTAAGTCCAATGCAGCAAATTATATGTCAAGTGTAGTCCAATGCAGGCCAATCAGCCATTACAAGTGCTTCGGTTTCTTAGAAGGTTACTGATGTAGCTTTGAATCAACCAACAGCAAGACCATGTAAAGAAAAACTAAAGCAGTAAATGCACCAAGAAGAAGTCCAAGAACCTTGGGATACGCTTGTTTCAATGCTACATGACCTTTAATGGCATTCCTAAATACTTGTGTTTTGTGATGCTTTGAGCCTTATTAGCACACTATGATGTGGTTTGCATCATGGTTGCTCTTTTAAAATTCAGGAATGCCATCTTGTGGTCTTGAATTCGGCAAGCTTAAGTATTCTTAGGCATTTTGATGGCTTTGAGCCTTATTAGTGCATTGTGATGTTGGAAACTTGTTTGTTTGCACTACAATATCTTCAGTGTATGTGTCTATTATATGTAAACTAATGCTTTTGATCTGCCTTTGCATTAAGAGAAATTGAAGAGAATACAACTTACATGTTCGCTTCGATCGGTTCCTGATGACACCTAATGGATTGTTATATATTATTAAGTTTTAGTGTGTACTTATTTTTATGTCTGCCTGTTTGAAATCATGTGTTTTCTACGCATGTATAAGGGGAATGGAGAGGAAAAGATAGGACTGCGTCTTGAAAAAAAAGCATATACAACTATGCCATAGGTTCCAATGGGTAGGTGGTTCAAAAAAGAGAAGGTAGCCAACCCCTGCCCCTAAGAAGCCATACAATAACTCACAAAGTCAAAAGAACAAAGAACCTCAGAACATATTGATAATAAAAAAACAACATACTCACACAAAACCTCCATTACACAAAAAATAACACACTCATACATAACTTCGAGTACAAACACTATTGCACAACCTCATTTAAATAAAACAACAAATCTTTAAGAATCACTTAAACACAACTAGAAGCAACAAAAACAAAATGAACACCCATCATCTTCAAAATAGAAATTATCTCTACCAGTATTTTTTTAGTGTTTATTTGTCACCGTTGCTCTACCATATGCGGTGGATTCCAGAATGCGGTTGTCTTCTTGCACTCTTAGTTCAAAACCCACAAAATGTCTATCACTTGTTGAAGTGTCTATCATTGGATTATATACTCCACCTCTTTGAATTGGATAACACCAACTAAAAAACTTACATGCATCGCAATTGAGGTAAAACATTCTACGAGTTGACTTCTCCAAATATACAATCCTCAATATTTTTGTAGCGACCCGTCCCGAGCCCTAGTACTCGAAACGACTCACCTGTCGTATCTTGCTAAGGAGAATACAAGGCGTCAGTACAAATCAACTACATGTCACGATAATGACGTAAATCGATGTCAGCGGAAGTCATTACTAAAATCCTCGATAAAATAATCGTCATCATTAATGCAATGTCTAGGCAAATTTGAATCGATACCATGGTCAACGTAAATAAACACTAATCTCTAAAATACATAAAATTCGAATATCGAAATGTCTGCCTCAACTAAATCATCGGAACTCTCATCCAAATATCGTCAGTCTCAAAATCTCTATTCCCGATCTTCACCGTATACTAACCCTTTACCTGTCTACCTGCAAAACTGATTGGTAGAGGAGGGTGAGCGACATACATCGCCCAGCAAATAGCCCGACTATATTTACTACGGGATCATACACGAAGAAGCAAGTGTGAATAAAATAAATAAATAACGAAATATAACATAGCATGCTTCTCGCAAACAAAGTTTACCTTTTTACCTTTCCAACCAGTCAAGCAAGTAATAGTACAGAAACACATAAAGAAAAGCAACCACAACTAACACCAATAACTGAATCGTAGGACGAACACACATTCACCCAATCAGATGCAGTGCGCAACTTCACGATGCATGTCTTTTCACACTACCGTGTCACACACCCGATCACATCATATCACACGTTATGTTCTTTCTATCCATGTCATGCAATGCATATCCCGGGGTCCTATCACACGCTACGTAACGTGGAGTCAGCGCACACACTCTGTAACGTGGAGTCAGCGAACACACGCTCTGTAATGTGGAGTCAGCGACACACGCTCCGTAACATGGAGTCACTCGCCCCG
>AP025044.1:31527283-31569944 GCA_036186865.1 Eustoma russellianum
TAAAAACCAAATGGTTTTTGGATAGTGGATGTTCGAGGCATATGACGGGGAACCCCAAACTATTCATCGAATTGGAACATATCAAGAATGGAGGAAAAGTGACATTCGGTGACAACAACAAAGGACAAGTTGTTGGAAAAGGAACAATTGGGGACCCTAACATATTTCAAATACGAAATGTGTTATTAGTAAGCAATCTATCTTATAATTTACTTAGTATTTCTCAACTTATAGATTGTGGTTATAATGTCTCCTTTCTTCCCAATTCTTGTGATATAATAAATGAAACAGGAGAAACGGTTTTAAAAGGACATAGAGATGGAAATATTTATACTCTTACCTTAGATAACATGTTAGATGCTAAGGTTAAGTGTCTAATATCACATGACTTAGATGTGAATTTATGGCATAGAAGATTAGGCCATATAGGAATTTCAACCATTAGGAAATTATCTAAAAAGAATTTAATTAGAGGTATGCCTAAGTTAGACTTAGATAATTTTCAAATGTGTGAAACATGTATTAAGGGAAAACGCATTAAAGAAACCTTAAAACCGAAACATGAAGTGAGTACTAGTCATGTACTAGAATTGCTTCACTTAGACTTATTTGGTCCAAGTAGGACAAGAAGTCTAGGTGGACACTACTATGTGTGTGTCATAGTAGATGATTACTCACGCTACACATGGACATTGTTCTTAACACACAAAGACGATGCTCCATTAGCAATCGAAACCCTTATCAAGCAACTTGAAAACATTTATGAAGAAAATGTCAAAAGAATTAGAAGTGATAGAGGTGGAGAATTTAAAAATAAAGACGTAATCAACTTTTGTGAACTACATAGAATAAAACATGAATTCTCACCACCTAGAACACCACAACTCAATGGAGTTGTTGAACGTAAAAATAGAACGATTCAAGAAGTTGCTAGGAAAATACTGTGTGAAAATAAATTACCTAAATATTTATGGGCTGAAGCTGTTAGTTGTGCATGCTATATTATAAATAGGCTCACTATTAGAAAGAAATTAAATAAAACGCCTTATGAATTGCTAAACAATAGACAACCTAAAATAGATTATCTTAAAGTATTTGGATGTAAATGTTTTGTGCTAAACACTAAGGATAATCTAGATAAATTTGAACAAAAGTCTATTGAATGCATATTTGTTGGGTATTCAACTAACTCAAGAGCATATAGGTGTTATAATCCTGCATCTAGAAAAATAATTGAATCCATACATGTGAAATTCAATGAAAATGCATGCTTTGAAGTTAGTAATAAACATCAACACAAACAAGAAACAAATGTTGAAAATATGTTTGATGATGATGTATTACTTGAGCCTGTACTTGATCATCTAGAACCAACTCCCCCTGAACAAGACATGCATGAACCCTTAGATGATATAAATGAAGAAACTTTGCAATTGGAAAATAATGTAACTAATGATCCAATTGCATATGATAATGTTCATACTAATGAAACATTTGAACAAGATGTGGGTGAACCTAGTCAATCTAGGAATTGGTGGCATCCTAGAGAATTAATCATTGGGGATCCAAGTGTTGGGGTTAGAACACGTAGAAATATAAGTCAACTTGAAGGACATAGCTTAATCTCACAATTAGAACCTAAGAACGTAAAGGAAGCCTTAGGTGATATCTCTTAGATAGATGCTATGCATGAGGAATTAAATCAATTCACAAGGAACAACGTGTGGGACTTAGTACCTAAACCCGAAAACAATTCAATAATAGGAACGAAATGGGTGTTTAGGAATAAGATGGACGAACAAGGAAACATTACAAGAAATAAAGCTAGACTAGTCGCACAAGGATATAATCAACAAGAAGGTATAGATTATGAAGAAACCTTTGCACCCGTTGCACGAGTAGAAGCAATTAGATTAATACTTGTAATTGCAAGTCTAAGCAATATTAAGCTCTTCCAAATGGATGTCAAGAGTGCGTTCTTGAATGGATACATCCAAGAAGAGGTGTTTGTCAAACAACCCCCTGGATTCGAAGATCCAAAGAATCCTAACCATGTTTATAAGCTTAAGAAAGCTCTAATATGGTTTAAAACAAGCTCTAAGAGCTTGGTATGATAGATTTGCAAACTTTCTTATTGCAACTAATTATCAAAGGGGGATCATCGACAACACATTATTCCTAAGAAGAAAAGGTAATGATTTGGTAATAGTTCAAATATACGTAGATGATATAATCTTTGGTTCAACCAACCCTACTTTAGTAAAAGACTTCGAAGAATGTATGAAGTCAGAGTTTGAAATGTCAATGGTAGGAGAGTTGAATTACTTCTTAGGCCTTCAAATCAAACAAACCTCCCAAGAAATTCACATTAGCCAACTTAAGTATGTCAATGATATGATTAAAAAGTTTGGCTTTGAAGATTTGAAATCTACAACTACCCCCATGAGTGTTAGTACCAAACTTGATAAGGATGAAAATGGTAAACCTTTTGATGACACACTCTATAGGTCTATGATTGGCTCATTGTTATACTTAACTGCATCAAGACCTGACATCATGTTTAGTGTATGTATGTGTGCTAGGTTTCAATCTTGTCCTAAGGTATCACATTACAATGCAGTGAAAAAGATCTTTAGATATCTTAATCATACACCTCACTTAAGACTATGGTATGATAGAAACGCTAAGTTGGAATTACACGCATATAGTGATGCTGATTATGGTGGTTGCAAGTTAGATAGAAAATCCACTAGCGACACATGTCAATTCATAGGAACCAACTTGATCTCTTGGTTTTCTAAAAAGCAAGCTAGTGTAACTCTTTCTACCACTGAAGCTGAGTATATTGCCTTCAGTTTATGTATTACCCAAATACTTTGGCTTAAACAGCAACTTAGTGATTTTGGCATGAATGAATAAGATTCCGATTTTCTGCGATAGCACAAGTGCGATCAATCTTTCACGAAATCCGGTGCTTCATTCTAAGGCCAAACACATTGAGGTGCGATACCACTTTCTTCGCGATCATGTTCAAAATGAGGACATAGTGATAAACCATATAAGAACTGATCACCAAATCGCTGATATCTTTACAAAACCCCTTAATCAAGCCACGTTTGAAAACTTGCGTGCCAAGTTAGGTATGATGACTTACGATACCATTGTATAGTTCTATCTTTTGCATGATTTGCAAAATAAAGGGGGAGATAGAATAAGCACATGATTTTAGATTTTAGTTGGTAAGTCATCATTTGGTATGAAATGATAAGTTTCAATTGGTTATGAGTTGAGTATAGGTTAAGGGGGAGAGTATGAGTTGAGGGGGAGCAACATACTATTTAAAAGTTGAAAACATTTGGTTAAATTTTTAATTATAAGTTGTGACATTAAAATCATGTTAGGTTATTTTGAAAATCATCCAAAAGGGGGAGAATGTTGAGAAATATGTTTGGATAATTTTCAAAGTCATGATTTTAAGTGGTTAATACTTAAAAATGTCATACATGGTGTTATATGTGATTAAAAGTTGAAAAAGTTGACATCGGTCTCTCAGGTTGTTGCACATCGATCGATGCCTAGGGTTTTTAGAAATAATTTTCTAAAATGTGATAAAATGGTTGTTTTCAATTGTACATGATTTATACATGTTCATTGTGTGCTTATTATGTGTTTTTGGTGATTATTATTGTCTTGTGACTAACGTGCCTTGGAAGTTTCTACAACTTACCAAAAAGGACAAAATTGGTATTTTGAGTTTTGTAGGAACATGATATGGTGGAAATATTTCAAGAGCATATTCTTCTACTATTTATGATGACAAAGTTGGTATCATGGTTATTCTGACCATCGGGGTCATTTCTGGAGTTTTCTCACACCAGGGGTATTTTGGTCATTTCACCCCGAGGGTATTTTTGGTATTTTCACTCAAGGAATCTCTTGAGCATATTATTATCTTCATTCTGGAGCTGTTTTATTGTTATTTTGAAGATAATATGGTGATCTTATATCTTATTCTCTCAACCGATGGTATTATTGACTATAACTGGATATGTGACGATTTAAGATGTCACATTCTATTTTTTCTTGAAGACCCTCTTATATATGTTATAAGAGGATATTTATCATCATTATTCAGAGATATTAAAGGTGTCAAAGGTGTGGAAATAATCTTGACATATAAGAAGAAATATTGGGGAATTTCGGTGTTACACGCTGACATAATCTTGTCTAGTGTTATCTATTTATTTCTTCTTCAAAAATCTGAGTTGCTACACTTATATATATGTGGAAAAACGTGATTAATAAGGTGGATATGATGTGGAGTTCATTTTATGAGTTGGAGACAAATGGACCAATTAAAAAGGAGCTAGTTGGCAAAATTGCCAACTTGGAAATTTTAAATATAGCCAATGGCTATAGACTTTTCTTGGTGTATTTTCAGCAGATTTTTTGAATTCAAATGAAGACTTCACATGTCCTATTAAGGTGCTTGAAGTTGAGGATAATTTGGTGGTATTATCCTTTCTTATTTTATTAAGGAAAAACAAATATATTTTTGGAAAATTTGAAAGTAGCCAAACGGCTACTAGGCTGTTTTTGACCAGATTTTTGGTTTTGAAAAGGTAAATTCCACATGCCTATTATCTTGCCAAAAAGCTGAGAAGATGATAGAGTTGTTATGTTGCAATTATCTTCACATTTTCAAGATAATTCCAAGTCACTTTTAGTTGAAAATTTCGGCCAACATTATTTTGCCAAGGTGGACCAATCATTGTGTATTATTTTGCCAAGTGTACAAAGCCAACCAATGATGAGAAGACATTTGGAGTTGATGATGAAGATGATGACACATTGGCATTCTTATCTTCAAGGCTCATTTCAAACTATAAATAGAGGCAATGGTGAAGAAGATGAAACACACTTGAAGCTCACAAGCATTCTATAGCTTTCATATTCATCTTCTTGTTCTTGTTGTTGTATTTTGTTGTAGCAAAGATGTTCTTGATATTTTTGTTGTGCTACAAGCCTCTTGAGCTTCATTTGTAAGATTGATTAGCCATCTTTATAAGGCTACATCAATAGGTTGTAGAGGTGTTGCAACTAAGTGTTGCTTAGAAGGTGATTATCCAAGTCTTGAGTAGGGTTGGTGTATAACCCAAGGATCAAGCTTGGCTCTTGTTGTAAGATGTTCATTTCATACTGAAATCCAAGGAAAGGTGTTCCTTGGGACTAGAGTAGGTCACATTGACCGAACCAGGATAAATCCTTGGTGTTCTTCTCTTGTTTCTTTATTTCTGCTTTCTGTCCGTTTTTGACTGCAGTTTTCACCCAAATTCACACAATTTGGAAAAATATCTAAACATTTTCAAAATTCGTGATTTTTGGTGAAGTTATACTTCAGACTGTTATCTTTCATTTTCAACAAGAATCACTTGATTTGAGCAAGGGAAAGTTAGTCTTTTAGTCTTTGCAAGATAACTGCTCCAATCTGGCTGCAATCTGACCAGTTTTGAGAAAACTTAAATTCTGTATTTTTCAAGAATTGTTTGAGGTCAGTGCCTTTTGGAAACTTCATCTATACATCCTAAGGAGTGTTTTGATATAAAGATCAACCTTGTTGGTTGAGTATTCAAAGAGAAACATGTTTTGCAAAATCAGCAACATTCTGTCCAATTCTGTCCAGATTAACCATCTGAATCTTTTTATTTGTTTGAAGGGTCAAACAATCTTATTTTTATCTGATTGTTGGACGGAGTCTTGTTAACTCATTGAAGTTTAATTCTGGAAAGTTTCATAATTTTTGGAGTTGTGTACAATTATTTGTGAATTTTTAAAAAACGGGTCCTGAATCTGAGGTGGTCTCAGATTCTGTTTTCAAATGGGTTTTTAACAAAGGGTTGTAGTGTAATTTCCGCTAACCACTATTCAACCCCCTCCTCTAGTGGTGTTTATTGCAGGTGCACGGTCCAACAGTAATAAGCCAAGATCCTACTTGGCAACCACTTTATGCCTACCATAGATATTGTCTCATTCATATCAAAATCAATTTCTTAGACAAATAATTTACAGAGATTGTATGTATTATCTTTATAATAAGTTGTTTAAGTCATCCAAAATTCAAACTTCATAGGAAACTTTTCTGGTAAGACTTTGAGAAACATGATGTAAGGAGCTGGCACGGAGCATAAGGTGCACAGCTTTAATGAACGTATGACGAAGATGAAAGAGCTGAATAAAGTCGTATACGATTATCTAATGTGGATGCCATTTGTTGCGCGGACACTACCTCACGATGGGAGTAGAAGATATTATGTGATGACAACAAATTTCTCTGAGTCGAGGAACAAAATACTCAAGGGGTTAGATATTTAATGATTAGTGCTTGTATGTAAACAGTGTTCAAAAGGATGGTGAAAATGTTAAATGAAAAACGACAAAAGTCGTTGTTACATTTGGCAGTAAGAGACAGATGGCCAATCAGGGTGCAGCAACGGTTCATTGAGATGAAAGAAATGCAGAAAAGCACAAGCTGCAGCAGGCATATGATATGGAAGGAGGCTTGTACAAGTTTGTAGCTCGACATAGAGTATATCATGGTGGTGTTTCTCATACCGTAAACTTGAACAACAGGACTTGTACATATAGAAAATTTCATCTTAACCATTTGCCTTGCTCATATGGTCGGAATGTATGCCAAAATATGCAAAGTTAAGCGGCAGACATTATTGTCCCATTTTGCTCTTGTCGTGCGATGTTTGAAGCATATAATACTTCGTTCCATCATGTTCAGCACACCGTAGTAACATGCAGCTCCATTAAGACTTGAAGTCAATCCCATCTACAGGAAACATGGCCGAGGTAGATCGCAATCAACTCATATTCACAGCGAGGTAGACCGACGCATCAACAGTCAAAAATGTGGTATATGTAAGCAAGTAGGCCACAACCGTAATACTTATCCTACTACACAATGGATTCATAATAAAATTTAGATTTTTTGTGTTTATGTAATATTTGCGTTAAAGAAACAAAATGTTTGTATTTTATGTATTGTTTGTCTTGAACAAATACACTGGTTATATTTTGGGTAATATTTGAGTTAAAGAAACAATCTGTTTGTATTATATGTGTTATTTGTATTCTATGTATTATTATATGTAAGCTTACGTAAGGATTATGGTTTATGGTTAGGTTGGATTAGGGTTTACAGCTTACAGTTTAGGGTTAGGATTAAGTTAGGCTTTAAGGTTAAGGTACTTTGGTAAAATTTATGATGTTAAACAATTGGTTATGAGTTGTGACATTAAAATCATGTTAAGTTATTTTGAAAATCATCCAAAAGGGGGAGAATGTTGAGAAATATGTTTGGATAATTTTCAAAGTCATGATTTTAAGTGGTGAATACTTAGAAATATACATAGAAATATCACATATGGTGTTATAAATGATTAAAGGATGAAAAAGTGAAGAAAAATGACGTGGATCTCTTAGGCAGAGACACATGGATCGATCGATGTACGTCATCCCCTCACGTGGATGGATCGATGTTGGATTGAAAAGAACCAAAAACTTACTGTGAGACGTCAATCTCTCACGTGGATCGATCGACGTACGTCAGCCCCTCACGTGGATCGATCGACGTACGTCAGTCCCTCACATGGATCCATCCACGTCTCACAGAATGTTTAGGGTTTTTAGAAATATTTTTCTAAAATTTGTTAAAATGGTTGTTTTCATTTGTATATGATTTATACATTCTCATTATGTGCATCTTATGTGATTTTGATGATTTTAAATGTATTGTGACTAACGTGCCTTGGAAGTTTCTACAACTTACCAAAAAGGACAAAATTGGTATTTTGAGTTTTGTAGGAACATCACATGGTGAAAATATTTCAAGGATGTATTCTCATTATATTTATCATGACAAAGGTGATATCATGATTATTTCTGACCATCCGCGTCGTTTCTGGAGTTTTCTCATACTAGGGGTATTTTGGTCATTTTACTCCGAGGGTATTTTTGGTATTTTCACTCAAGGAATATCTTGAGAATATTATTATCTTCATTCTGGAGCTGATTTATTATTAACTTGAAGATAATATGGTGATTCTTTATCTTTTTCTCTCACATGATGATATTATTGACTATAGCTGGATATGTGACGATTTGAGATGTCACATTCTATTTTTTCTTGAAGACCCTCTTATATATGTTATAAGAGAACATTTATCATCATTATTCAGAGATATTAAAGGTGACAAAGGTGTGGAAATGTTCACGACATATAAGAAGAAATATTGAGAATTTCAATGTTACACGTTGACATAATCATGTCAACTATTATCTATTTAATTTCTTCTTCAAAAATCTGAATTGCTACACATATATATATATATATGTTGAAAAACGTGCATATGCAGTTAGATATGATGTGGAATTCATTTTATGGCTTGGTGACAAGTGGACCAACCAAAAAGGAGCTAGTTGGCAAAAGTGCCAACTTGGATATTTTGACTTAGTAGCTAACGACTACTTAGAAAGACTTGGAGATAATTTTTGAGTTTGAATTCTACTACATTCACATGCCTTATTATTTTGCTTGAAGTTGGGGATATTTTGGTGGTATTATCTTTTCTTATTATCATCATTTTACAAAGGATAATAAAGATTATATTTTGGAAAAATCCAAGAATTAGCCAACGGCTACTTAGTCATCTTGGAGCCAAATTTTTGAGTTTGAAATGGTAAATGCTCACATGCCTATTATCTTGCCAAAGAGTTGAGAAGATGATGGAGTTGTTATGGCCATATTATATTCATATTTTCAAGATAATTCCAAGTCATTTTTCAAGGTGTAAAAATCAGCCAACATCATTTTGCCAAGGTGGACCAATTATGTTGTCTTATTTTGCCAAGTGGACAAGGCCAACCAATGATGAGAAGACATTTGGACTTGATGATGAAGATGGTGACACATTCAAAATCTTATCTCTAAGGCTCATCTCACACTATAAATAGAGGCAATGGTGAAGAAGATGAAACACACTTGAAGCTCACAAGCATTTGTTGAATTGTCTAGCTATAATCTTCTTGTTGTTGTTGTTCTTGTTCCATTCTTTGTAGCAAAGGTGATCTTGTTGTTTTTGTTGCGCTACAAGCCTCTTGAGCTTCATTTATAAGATTGATTATCCATTCTTATAAGGCTACATCAATAGGTGGTAGAGGTGTTGTAACTAAGCGTTGCTTAGAAGGTGATTATCCAAGTCTTGAGTAGGGTTGGTGTATAACCCAAAGATCAAGCTTGGTTCTTGTTGTAAGGTGTTTCTTTGCATAGTGAAATCCAAGGAAAGGTGTTCCTTGGGACTGGAGTAGGTCACATTGACCGAACCAGAATAAATTCTCGGTGTTCTTGTCTTGTTTCTTCATTTCTGTTTTCTGTCTGTTTTTACTGCAGATTCCACACAAATTTCACATTTTGAAAAAATAGCTAAACATTTTCAAAATTCGTGATTTTTGGTGGAGTTATACTTCAGACTATTAGCTTTCATTTGCAACAAGAATCACTTGATTTGACTAAGGAAAAATTAGTCTTTCAGTCTTTGCAAGATAACTGCTCCAATTTGTCTGCAATCTGATCAGTTTTGAGAAAACTTAAATCAAGAATTGATTAAAGTCAGGTCCTTTTAAAAACTTCATCTACACATCCTAAGGAGTGTTTTGATATAAAGATCAACTTGTTTGGTTGAGTATTCAAAGAGAAACACTATTTTCAAAATCAACAACATTCTGTCCAATTCTTTCCAGATTGACCACCTGAATCTTTTTATTTGTTTGAAGGGCGAAACGATCTTATTTTTTCTGATTTTTGGACACAGTCTTGTTAACTCATTGAAATTCAATTCTGGAAAATTTCATAATTTTTGGAGTTGTGTACAATTATTTTTGAATTTTTCAAAAACGGGTTCTGAATCTGAGGCAGTTTCAGATTCTGTTTTCAAAGGAGTTTTTAATCAAGGGTACTAGTGTAATTTCCGCTAACCACTATTCACCCCTCCTCTCTCTCTAGTGGTGTTTATTGCAGTTGCACGGTCCAACAATTGGTATCAGAGCAAGGTCTACACCACTCAAAGAAGCAAGATTCAATACCGCACAAATGACAAAGCCAAAGGAATCTAAGGCAAGGAAAGGGAAACGAGCAATGAAGGTGATTACATGGAGAAACTCATCTGACTCAGAATCCGAAACTGAGGAAGCTCAAGTCTGCTTCGTATCCAACGAGGTATGTTCTTCATCTGATAGTGATTCTGATAGTGACATGACATTTGATGAAATGTATGAAGAGTTCTTAAGAATGCATGCTCAATGTAAGAGGCTCTCTAAAGAAAAAAAGAAACTAATTGAAGAAAATAACAAGTTAAAGACGTCAAACTTGGAATTTTCTGATCAATTAGAATCTCTTAAACAAGAGTCTGCTAATACTCTTGATTCTTTAGAGAATAAAATTGAATCATATAGGAAAGATGAACAAAAGATAAAAACAGAAAATAATATGTTAAAGTCCAAATTGGAAAGTTGTGAACATGAAATAATACAACTTAAGTCTTCTAAACTTAACTTAGAAAAAATGTTAGAACAATTTAAGTCGGGTGCTAATATGTTAGATACACTAATCTCATCACAAAAATATGGAAATGATAAATTCGGCTTAGGCTGTAAAGAAGAAGATGACAAAGTAGGTAGAAAGACTAAGTTTGTATCTTCAACTACTAAACAGCCTTATAAAGATATAAAAACAACGTTGCCGGCTAAATCTTCTTCTACTTCTTCTTCTGTTTATTCTAAGGCAAAAATGCAACATACACCCATAAAAGCACACATGCATAAATATACATCTAGGCCAAACTTTGCATCTAGACAACCTAGAAATTATGCCTATATGTAGACAAATGCAACTAGACATAATAAAATGCATCCAACGTATTATGAACCGAAGTATAGGCAACACTCTTATAAGTCTTATAGAAATGCCTATGAACACACTTATATAGTGCCATTCAAGAAACAAAATCGCATGCCTTATACACATTATAAAAATCGGCCAGCATATAATGATTATCAACCATGGCGCAACGTGTATAACAATGCATCTTCACTTATGTAGAATGATCATCTATATGCTAATCCTTCTTATTTTCCAAATTATAATCATGTTAAAAATGTGCCTAAAGGTATGTTCAAGTTTGGATACCTAAGGGATATCTAAACAAGAATAGTGCCCCTAACATTCAAGGTTCCAAATAAAGGGTACCAAAAACTTTGTCTCCATTGTAGGAAAAACGCAAAGAATGCAAGGAGGCAAAGTCAAAGAATCTGAAAACCAAATGGTTTTTAGATAGTGGATGTTCGAGGCATATGACGGGAAGCCCCAAACTATTCATCGAATTAGAACATATCAAGAATGGAGGAAAAGTAACATTTGATGACAACAACAAAGGACAAGTTGTTGGAAAAGGAACAATTGGGGACCCTAACACATTTCAAATACGAAATGTGTTGTTAGTAAGCAATCTCTCCTATAATTTACTTAGTATTTCACAACTTATAGATTGAGGTTACGTTGTCTCTTTTCTTCCCAATTCATGTGATATAATAAATGAAAAAGGAGAAATAGTTTTAAAAGGAAATAGAGATGGTAACATTTATACTCTTACCTTAGATAATATGTTAGATGCTAAGGTTAAGTGTCTAACATCACATGCCTTAGATGTAAATTTATGGAATGGAAGATTAGGCCATATAGGAATTTCAACCATTAAAAAATTGTCTAAGAAGAATTTAATTAGAGGAATGCCTAAGTTAGACTTAGATAATTTTCAAATGTGTGAAACATGTATTAAGGGAAAACACATTAAAGAAACCTTAAAACTGAAACATGAAGTGAGTACTAGTCATGTACTATAATTGTTTAACTTAGACTTATTTGGTCCAAGTAGGACAAGAAGTCTAGGTAGACACTACTATGTGTGTGTCATAGTAGATGATTACTCACGCTACACATGGACATGTTCTTAACACACAAAGACGATGCTCCATTTAGCAATCGAAACCCTTATTAAGCAACTTGAAAACATTTATGAAGAAAATGTTAAAAGGATTAGAAGTGATAGAGGTGGAGAATTTAAAAACAAAGACGTAATTAAGTTTTATGAACTATATGGAATTAAACATGAATTTTCATCACCAAGAACACCACAACTCAATGGAGTTGCTGAACGTAAAAATAGAACAATTTAAGAAGTTGCTCGGACAATGCTTTGTGAAAATAAATTACCTAAATATTTATGGGCTGAAGCTGTTAGTTGTGCGTGCTATATTATAAATAGGCTTACTATTAGAAAGAAATTAAATAGAACACCTTATGAATTGCTAAACAATAGACAACCTAAGATAGATTATCTTAAAGTATTTGGATGTAAGTGTTTTGTGCTGAACACTAAGGATAATCTAGATAAATTTGAACAAAAGTCTATTGAATGCATATTTGTTGGGTATTCAACTAACTCAAGAGCATATAAATGTAATAATCCTGCATCTACAAAGATAATTGAAACCATACATGTAAAATTCAATGAAAATGCATGCTTTGAAGTTAGTGATAAACATCAACATAAACAAGAAACCAATGTTGAAAATATGTTTGGTGATGATGTATTACATGAGCCTGTACTTGATCATCTAGAACCAACTCCCCCTGAACAAGACATGCATGAACCCTTAGATGAAATAAATGAAGAGACTTTGCAATTAGAAGATAATAAAACTAATGATCCAATTACATATGATAATGTTCACACTAATGAAACATTTGAACAAGATGAGGGTGAACCTAGTCAATCTAGGAATTGGTGGCATCCTAGAGAACTAATCATTGGGGATCCAAGTGTTGGGGTTAGAACACATAGAAATATAAGTCAACTTGAAGGACATAGCTTAATCTCACAATTAAAACCTAAGAATGTAAAGGAAGCCTTAGGTGATATATCTTGTATATATGCTATGAATGAGGAATTAAATCAATTCACAAGGAACAATGTGTGGGACTTAGTACCTAAACCTGAAAACAAGTCTATAATAGGAACGAAATGGGTGTTTAGGAATAAAATGATGAACAAGGAAAAATTACAAGAAATAAGGCTAGGCCAGTCGCACAAGGTTATAATCAACAAAAATGAATAGATTATGAAGAAACCTTTGCACCCGTTGCACGACTAGAAGCAATCAGATTGTTACTTGCAATTGCAAGTCTAAGCAATAGTAAACTCTTCCAAATGGATGTCAAGAGTGCGTTCTTGAATGGATACATCCAAGAAGAGGTGTTTGTCAAACAACCCCTTGGATTCGAAGATCTAAAGAATCCTAACCATGTTTATAAGCTTAAGAAAGCTCTATATGGTTTGAAACAAGCTTCAAGAGGTTGGTATGATAGATTTGCAAACTTTCTTATTGAACACGTTGTTCCTAAGAAGAAAAGATAATGATTTGTTAATAGTTCAAATATATGTAGACGCTATTATCTTTGGTTCAACTAATCCTACTTTAGTCAAAGACTTCGAAGAGTGTATGAAGTCAGAGTTTGAGATGTCAATGGTAGGAGAGTTGAATTATTTCTTAGGACTTCAAATCAAACAAACCCCTCAAGGAATTCACATTAGCCAACTTAAGTATGTCAATGACATGATTAAGAAGTTTGGCTTTGAAGAGTTGAAACCTACAACTACCCCCATGAGTGTTAGCACTAAACTAGATAAGGATGGAAATGGTAAACCTTTTGATGTCACACTTTATAGGTCTATGATTGGTTCATTGCTATACTTAACTACATCAAGACATGATATCATGTTTAGTGTATGTATGTGTGCTAGGTTTCAACTTTGTCCCAAGGTATCACATTACAATGCGGTGAAAATGATCTTTAGATATCTTAAACGCACACCTCACTTAGGACTGTGGTATGATAGAAACATTAAGTTGGAATTACACGCATATAGTGATGCTGATTATAGTGGTTGCAAATTAGATAGAAAATCCACTAGCGGTACTTGTCAATTCATAGGAACCAACTTGATCTCTTGGTTTTCTAAAAAGCAAGCTAGTGTATCTCTTTCTACCACCGAAGCTGAGTATATTGCCTTAAGTTTATGTACTACCCAAATACTTTGGCTTAAACAGCAACTTAGTGATTTTGGCATGAATGAATAAGATTCCGATTTTCTGCGATAGCACAAGTGCGATCAATCTTTCACGGAATTCGGTGCTTCATTCTAAGGCCAAACACATTGAGGTGCGATACCACTTTCTTCGCGATCATGTTCAAAATGAGGATATAGTCATAAACCATATAAGAACTGATCACCAAATGCTGATATCTTTACCAAACCCCTTAATCAAGCCACGTTTGAAAACTTACGAGCCAAGTTAGGTATGATGACTTACGACACCATTGTATAGTTCTATCTTTTGCATGATTTGCAAAATAAAGGGAGAGATAGTATAACAACATGATTTTAGTTGGTAAGTCATGATTTGGTATGATAAGTTTCAATTGGTATAATTTGAGTATAGGTTAAGGGAGAGAGTATAAGTTGAGGGGAGCATAACTATTTAAAATTTTGTTGAAAACAAAGTTTGAAAACAATTGGTAAAATTTATGATGTTAAACAATTTGGTTATGAGTTGTGACATTAAAATCATGTTAAGTTATTTTGAAAATCATCCAAAAGGGAGAGAATGTTGAGAAATATGATTGGATAATTTTCAAAGTCATGATTTGAAGTGGTGAATACTTAGAAATGTCACATATAGTGTTATAAGTGATTAAAGGATGAAAAAGTGAAGAAAAATGACGTGGATCTCTCAGACAGAGACACATGGATCGATCGATGTACGTCATCCACTCACGTGGATGGATCGATGTTGGATTGAAAAGAACCAAAAACTTACTGTGAGACGTCGATCTCTCACGTGGATCGATCGACGTACGTCAGCCCCTCACGTGGATCGATCGGCGTACGTCAGTCCCTCACATGGATCGATCCACGTCTCACAGAATGTTCAGGGTTTTTAGAAATATTTTTCTAAAATGTGTTAAAATGGTTGTTTTCATTTGTGTATGGTTTATACATGCTCATTATGTGAATCTTATGTAATTTTGATGATTTTAAATGTATTGTGACTAACATGCCTTGGAAGTTTCTACAACTTACCAAAAAGGACAAAATTGGTATTTTGAGTTTTGTAGGAACATCACATGGTGAAAATATTTCAAGGATGTATTCTCATTATATTTATCATGACAAAGGTGATATCAAGATTATTTCTAACCATCCGCGTCGATTTTGGAGTTTTCTCATACCAGGGGTATTTTGGTCATTTTACTCCGAGAGTATTTTTGGTATTTTCACTCAAGAAATATCTTGAGCATATTATTATATTCATTCTGGAGCTGATTTATTATTAACTTGAAGATAATATGGTGATTCTTTATCTTTTTCTCTCACATGATGATATTATTGACTATAGCTGGATATGTGACGATTTGAGATGTCACATTCTATTTTTTCTTGAAGACCCTCTTATATATGTTATACGAGAACATTTATCATCATTATTCAGAGATATTAAATGTGTCAAAGGTGTGGAAATGTTCATGACATATAAGAAGAAATATTGAGAATTTCGGTGTTACACGTTGACATAATCTTGTCAACTATTATCTATTTAATTTCTTCTTCAAAAATCTGTGTTGCTACACATATATATATGTTGAAAACGTGCATATGCAGTTGGATATGATGTGGAATTCAGTTTATGGCTTGGTGACAAGTGGACCAACCAAAAAGGAGCTAGTTGGCAAAAGCGCCAACTTGGATATTTGACTTAGTAGTCAATGGCTACTTAGAAAGACTTGGAGATTATTTTTGAGTTTGAATTCTACTACATTCACATGCCCTATTATTGTGCTTGAAGTTGGGGATATTTTGGTGGTATTATCTTTTCGTATTATCATTATTTTACCAAGGATAATAAAGATTATATTTTGGAAAAATCCAAGAAGTAGCCAACGGCTACTTAGTCATCTTGGAACTGAATTTTTGAGTTTGAAATGGTAAATTCTCACATGCCTTTTATCTTGCCAAAGAGTTGAGAAGATGATGGAGTTGTTATGGCCATATTATATTCATATTTTCAAGATAATTCTAAGTCATTTTTCAAGGTGTAAAAATCGGTCAACGTCATTTTGCCAAAGTGGACCAATTATGTTTTCTTATTTTGTCAAGTGGACAAGGCCAACCAATGATGAGAAGACATTTGGACTTGATGATGAAGATGGTGACACATTGGAAATCTTATCTCTAAGGCTCATCTCACACTATAAATAGAGGCAATGGTGAAGAAGATGAAACACACTTGAAGCTCACAAGCATTTGTTGAATTGTCTAGCTATCATCTTCTTGTTGTTGTTGTTCTTGTTCCATTCTTTGTAGCAAAGGTGTTCTTGTTGTTTTTGTTGTGCTACAAGCCTCTTGGGATTCATTTGTAAGATTGATTATCCATTCTTATAAGGCTACATCAATAGGTGGTAGAGGTGTTGCAACTAATCGTTGCTTAGAAGGTGATTATCCAAGTCTTGAGTATGGTTGGTGTATAACCCAAAGATCAATCTTGGTTCTTGTTGTAAGGTGTTTCTTTGCATAGTGAAATCCAAGAGAAGGTGTTCCTTGGGACTGGAGTAGGTCACATTGACCGAACCAGGATAAATTCTCGGTGTTCTTGTCATGTTTCTTCATTTCTGTTTTCTGTCCGTTTTTACTGCAGATTTCACACAAATTTCACATTTTGAAAAAATAGCTAAACATTTTCAAAATTCGTGATTTTTGGTGGAGTTATACTTCAGACTGTTAGCTTTCATTTGCAACAAGAATCACTTGATTTGACCAAGGGAAAGCTAGTCTTTCAGTTTTTACAAGATAACTGCTCCAATCTGGCTGCAATCTGACCAGTTTTGATAAAACTTAAACTCTGTATTTATCAAGAATTGATTAAGGTTAGGGACTTTTGGAAACTTTATCTACACATCCTAAGGAGTGTTTTGATATAAAGATCAACCTATTTGGTTGAGTATTCAAAGAGAAACATTATTTTAAAATCAGCAACATTCTGTCCAATTCTGTCCAGATTGACCACCTGATTCTTTTTATTTGTTTGAAGCTGATTTTTGTACACAGTCTTTTTAACTCATTGAAGTTCAATTCTGGAAAGTTTCATAATTTTTGGAGCTGTGTACAATTATTTTTGAATTTTTCAAAAACAGGTTCTGAACCTGAGGCAGTTTCAGATTCTGTTTTCAAATGGGTTTTTAATCAATGGTACTAGTGTAATTTCTGCTAACCACTATTCACCCCCCCTCTAGTGGTGTTTATTGCAGGTGCACGGTCCAACACTTAGTTAATGCTAGGGTTAGAGTTATGATTTAGGTTTAAGGTTAGGATTGTGGTTTAGTGTTAGGGTTAGGGTTTAGGATTTATGGTCATGGCTAGCGTTAGGGTTTAGGATTTAGGTTAGGGTTATGGTTTATGGTTTATGGTTAGGAATAGAGTTTAGAGTTAGGATTAGGATTAAAATTTTGGGTTACGGTTATAGTTAGAATAATGGTTTAGGGTCAGGAATAGGGTTTAGAGTTAGGATTCGGGTTAAACTTTAGGGTTATGGTTATATTTACAATAATGGTTTAGGTTATGCTAAAGAAAACAATAAACCGTATAGTTAACGAAACAACACAGAAAGGATAACAATTGTCATACAACAATACTCATATTGTATAGGTAACAAAGCATAACAGTTGTCATACAACACAAATCATAGATTGAACCCTTCTACCTATTATTTCACTTCAGAGC
This sequence comes from Eustoma russellianum, assembly GCA_036186865.1. Lineage (NCBI taxonomy): Eukaryota > Viridiplantae > Streptophyta > Magnoliopsida > Gentianales > Gentianaceae > Eustoma > Eustoma russellianum. The sequence goes on from AP025044.1 coordinate 31,545,244, forward strand.
GGGTCTTTTTACGTGCTCCATAATTTCTTTGAAGGCGTGTTTGCCTTTGGAAGCCTCACCCCTAGTGCGGCTTTGACCCTTGGTGGGAACAGAATGTACGGTGAATGTTATCGTTTGTGGACATCATCTTAGTACTCGTCTCAGATTTTAATCATTGTATATTGCCATGACATCTCAATCAAACCCTTCATGTTTGCTTGGACCTGAACGTGTCTATCTAGAAACGAATTCGAGTCCATCTTTATCTTCGCCTTTTCCGATGGCCACCAACATGCACCGAGTGAATACATCCAATATTGTGTTTTCTTAAACTTTTAGGTTAGGATCAAACTCCTTTCTAAACATTCAGAACAAATGAAATTCCATTCTCTTTCCAAATGCAAAATTCTGAACTCGATTTTATGATCTAGGATTTGTGGTTGCATGAAAACCTATATTGATGTATATATTTATATATCTAGAGGTTAGACCCTTAGACCAGCCTGGCAGGGGCATCCAAGCCCTTGGATTGATCTGCCAGTGCCCTCCAGGCCCTTTGATGCATCATCCAAGACGATACAGGTCTGAGTGATTTTGTACCTCCAGGAACAGTCGTTCTGGCGCGAAAACAGCTATCCTATTAGGCGCACTTGGCAGTGTCATCCAAGAGTGGCTTTCTGAACAGCGCTAGCAAGTGCGTCCAAGAAATTCTAAGACAGCAGTGCGAAATGTGTCCTAAATGTTTCAGAAATTTTTTCCAAACGTACTATATTTCGAGAATTTCTTATCAAAACTACAATATTTTATGAAATGTCTCCTATAACCTGCCTCATGGGAGTCTGCATAGCGCTTTGACGATGACACAAAGCCTCTTTAGCAGCATCTTGCACTTGATTTTTCAACGTCTAAGTAGACTCAGAACGAACAGATCTTATAATAGGCCTTAACGAGTACCTACATTTTGGAGCTAATCCAAATTTGTTTCCTGCTGGAGCAATTAGCTTCACACGATGTTATGAGAAATGAGGACGATTATCTTCCGTTTTAGTTTCTTCCAGGAAGTTCTTCTTCCTCAGTTTTATTACCATGGCCCTCCGACCATTCTCTTTCATCCTCCTTATCATAGTCATAATGTTCTTCACCATATGCCTCATCAGCAAACATGGCATTAACATGACGGGATCCATATCAGGAGTGCTAAGAGGTATATTTCTCTTTGATTCTTCTTCTACAATGGGAGGCACAATCACTTGAGCAGCGTGAGACGGACCTGCATTAGCCATAGCTACAGGTACAACAACATTACGCTATTGCCTTAGAAGCTTCCACCTATAGCAAGGTATGGAGGGTTGGATGTACGCAACCGTACACATGTCTTAAAAACACGTAGAGATTGTTTCCCGATAACCCATAATGATGTGTCAAGCTGTGTCGATCAACTGCTACAGATGTTAAAAGTTATATTTGCCCAATCATGTGAGGTTAATAGGTAACTACCGCATTGAATTGGCGTCTGAAATATTAGGACTCCAGGGAAAGATTAAATTTGAATTGGAGTTGGAGGATGAGTGATTTTAGGGACCCTATTTACTTTCAGTTGGAGGATGAGGATTTTGCTGACATATACTGGGTCCGGATGATGATGATTTACATTCAAAGATTCAGTTGCATCCGGCGTTGACTATGGAAGCTGGATTCCAAATGTACTGGTGCAAGTACCAACATGGAATGAAATGTTTATTGAGACAAATCGCGTGATTGGTCTTGAAACCTCCATATGTGGTCCAAAGCTCTAACGTGGAAGAATTGTTTCTGTTAAGAATGTTTTCCTCTCGGATTTATACTACAGAGCAGTCATCAAGATCATTTGTTCTGTTACAACCAACTTCAACCCTGTAGAACTTCACTGGCAGTCTAATCACATGAAAACACAAATGGTAATGCGCTTCCTAGATATGCTCCTCAGATTTCCAGGTTGCATGACTAAAAGAACCATCATAACCCAGTATATTCAAACAACAACAAAAAGTATCCCTCAGGTGTGGAAAGGATGAAAGGCTTCTGATCGTCACTGAAGAACTGAAACACAAGACGCTTAGAAATAATTACACTGTCAAGGTTTCTCTATCACCACTTTGATACTGATAACTTCGACATCTTTGGAGGAGAAATTTACACAATTTCTTTTTTGGAGGAGAAATTTACACAATGGCAAAGTCATTAAAACGATTAGCAAACCAATTGGTTTTAGATGTTAAAGAGCAGGCATTTCTACTTCCTTCTATTCCTATTCAAACTCCATACCATTTGAACAGAGCAGAGTACATTGCCCTGCGTGCTTGCCAAGCAGATAATTGGATTAACCTGCCTCCATCTTTCTTCAGGTAAACAAACGAAACCAGCTATTTTCACCTTCCAATATGCTTATCCACACCATATTAACACACGCATAACAATATGAGAGCATATCGGATTGGACATTAGGCCTATCCATAGCAAATTAATTTCATCCCTAAATCTTGTCAACAAAAATGGCACTAAATCAACGCTAATCAACAATACTCGTACCTTCTTTGTTAAAAACACTATCCAGATCAAGATAGACAGACATAAAAATATTGTATTCCATCATGGTATGTAGTTCAACCACCCTTGAGATGGTCTCTCACCAAATGTCATTATAGTCCGACTTTATAAGATCATCAGCTTTAGCTAGTAAAAAAAAACAAAGATGGAGAAATGCCAGTCATTTTGAAGTGGAAGTTTACTTCCCAGAAACATGTTATGTTTGCTTTAGTTTTGCTGCAGCTTGCGCACAAGTGGGCAGACAGGTTTTTCCTTCTGTATGAGCATGAGTTTATCATCCATGCCCACATTAAGTAAGCTGCACGATACCCGAGAATTATGGCTCGCTGCAACACCGTGTAGTCTATGGACAACTCTTCCTCGCGAAGATAAAAAATTACATCATGGAACATTTTCAAATGGGACTTTGTCACCTAGTCCCAGGAGTTGCAACAGGAAGAGATTGAACAGCAGCAAGAGGATTCACTTGATAGGAAAAAGCTAGTTGCCACAAGTCCACTAGACCCTTCTTTACCCACAGTGCTTGCTTCTTAAGTACCCTACAATATGAGTAAATGTTTTACCACGTCAAGTCCTCAATACATGAACAATAGATGATGTTTGCATTGGTTATTGATACGATGCTTCTTATTCAGCATTCAAATTTAATTCAAATATAATCGTGGCTTCAAATATAGGAGCCAACAATTTCCTAATGAAAAAATGTTACTTACACATATACCAGAAAAAGCCATTACAAAATCATTAGAAGGATCTCCTAGTAACTATCGTCTCTTAATGATAAATACCCTACCATAATGCAGATTCTTTTAGAACCATGCCGCAAAGAAAATTTTGAATAAGAACTCGATCCAAATACCAGTAGCAAAATGAAAATTCAAAACAAATGTAACTACCAAACACATATCAAAATATATTCTAATAAGCAGTCCAAACGATAAAATCAGATAGTACCTCTTTAAAGATGCTCGCTTTCTCTGTATTAAGTAGCACATAAACAGCAAAAAACAACCCAGAAAGATGTTCATATTCGACAAGACCACCTTCTTACTACCAAACTTCAAAGTAATTTTCTTGAACCACCAAAAGGATTGACCCCTCTGCCCAGACAATTTAAGGATTGCTTCCTTTGTAGAAGCTTGTTTATTGGATAAGTGATCAGATGCTAGATCCTTCAAACCTTCAGTGTATGTCTTATTTTCCTTGGTAGAGGTAGGAGTAACTCCATCACCCTTGTGCAAAGAAAGGGAAGGTTGAGATGAGCCAGTGGTCGCAAGAGCATTAATGGAGTGTAATCGTCTCAAAAGTTCCTGCAGAATTAGTCAACTCTTACATGCCATCAACTCCAAAACATCAACCATCACTTAAGGAAATAGGTAACTGGTGATGATTTGCCACCGTGGAAAGGGCATATTAAAAACACAATTTCTGCAGAGAGAAGATAGACATGATAATTCAATCTCAAAAGAAGCAAGAAATGCACTAGAATCTTTAGGCAGCAAACAGCTTGGGAAAACATGAGGTAGGTCGAGAGTTAACATGTCGATTACAAAGAAAATATCAATTGATTGCACAGTCCCCCTTTCTCAAAGATGAACAGTCACATGGGGCTTTCTTCCATGCTGTAACCCTATCATATGCCGATAGGGCACGTTGCCATTGCTTTTTCAACAATTGAATCTTGTTGATCATGCAAATGCATAACCAGACCGTGAAAAAACCAACCATAACATCCCATAATGCCATGTTAAGTGAGTATGAATAGCAAATAATACACAAAAACCGAAACTCTTGTTAGGTTTAGAGAGATGGCTAACGGAATCCTATACAGAGTATGATGTCATTCCAGTCAGAGATATCTATATTTAACTAAATGACATTAAAGGAATTATCAAGCAACTAACATCATCAATTAAGATTTAAGAGATAGTAATAATACTAACAACCACGACGACAGCGACAACATCAACAAAATAATAATAATAATAATAAGAACAACAATAGCAGCAGCAGCAGCAACAACAACAACAACAATAAGGATTAAAGAAACACAAAAAGAAAAAGAAAAAGGAAAGCCTAGTTCACCCAAGCGTTCCATATATGGGATCTGCACTTTAAACCTCATATATTGTTTCCAAGACTCAAACATGTGACCATTTTTTTTCTGTAGCATTCAAACATGTGACCACTGATCAATTGTTGACAGCATTAACCGTTATGCATCTGTGACGAGAGCTGGGGAAATGCAGGACAGTGAGGAGACGTGAAAGGAATTAAATACGCGTAATCATCAATTCCGAAATGCAATCCTCGAGTCAACAGCAGCTACACAACTTCTTACCTGCCGTTTCTCTTCCGGCAATGCAGCTTTCTCAATCCAAGAGATAGCAAGATCTAAGTCTCTCCGTAATACACCGAGGAAAGTTATCACATAAAGCTCCATTACTTCTAGGTACTGATCAACGTCAAGTGCAATTCTACTATTAGGGTCTTCCCTGATGAACACATTATGTTCTACAGAAATATAATATCCATCTTTGTATGACCATTTGCCAAGGTAGTCATCAAGATACAGTTGAACATCAACAGAAGGGTCCTCGGATATCTGAAAACAAACCCTAAAGGGAAAAAGAAAGATTTATTTATTCTACATTCACAGCACATAAGGAATTACTACGTTGAAGTCATTTAAGCACCATAAATATGAGATGGGGAAAGACAAACAGAAAAAGGTAACGGGGCAAAAGGTAACAAATTGATGTATTCAGGCAGAAAGATTTAAGAAGCTAATAATACGAGAAGATTAAAGTTTTATTTACAGGGTGATTCCCTCGTCAATTGGTTCCTAAAGAACATAATATCAAACACTGAAAAAGAAAAATAAACTTTTTCCTCTTATTGAACATAAGACATCAAATAGTGAAAAGGCAAAAATCTACGTGAAGACATTCAGCAATTAAATCAGAAAAAATCTGCACAACAACGAATAAGTGTTGTCCCACGAATAATCCGTGAGTCAGGGAAAAGATCAGCAACCAAAAGTGTCAGAGAGGATACACATGAAACATCCTACTGAAAAGCTACAGAAGAAAAGCAATTTAGACAACAAATAAAATAGAAGGCATTCTTCACCGTTTGGCAAAATATCTAACAACAAACATGAAACTTGATGGTCACAGATCCCTCGATTCAAAAAGTAATATGTACAAAGAAGAAAAATACCCAGTAAAAAACACTTGAGCAGGAATAGTTGTCACTGAACCAAACAATAACTTCAGCTCCTTTAATATTTCTGAAGTCCTGCAAAACCAGAAAAGTAGCAAACATTACATCACACAGTTCAAAATGATTAAGAAAAATATAGAAAGAGTTGAGAAATGAAAGTACATATTACATATTGAGTGTACAAATAAGGCCCCATATAAGGGGAGTACTACATTGGCCTCCAACGGCTATAAACTCTTTCTTAGGATGCTATCTGGGCCACTGCCAACGGCTACATTTGAGCCAACGGCTCTGTTCTATCTGAGTCACTAATTCAGTGACTTTTATACTACACAAACTACATTTGTGTGTAGGTATCGGTAGTACATGTGTATGTGTGTATTTGATCGGAAAACATGTGTTGTTTACTGTGTATTTCTACATTCTCCATCAAGGTTGGTGTATATAATTATACAACCAAACTTGATTGTTAGTGTTTTTGAACACTTCTGTAGAAACTGGCTTGGTAAACACATATGAAACTTGATTGCCTAAGGAAATAGCTCTATCCGGATCTTGTCTTCAATCTTATCCGTAATAAAGTTTCTATTAACCTCAACATTTTTGGACTTATCATGTTGAACTAGATTCTCTGTCATACTAATTGCAGAAACATTATCGCAGTAAATCATGATTCGGAGAGAAACTGTCTGTCCCAGTTCTTACAGGACCCTTTTCAGTCGCGCCTCTCACATAATCCAAGTGCTAAAACACTGAGTTCTGTCTCTACATTGCTCGTAGCCACCACTGGTTGTTTCTTGTTTCTCCAAGTGACCAGGATTCCTCACAAATAAGTTTCATATCCAGTAGTTCATCTCATATCTACTTTGGATCCAGCTCTGTTTGTATCTATAACTATCTGAATGCCTCTATACTACTGAGTCGACTTCGGTTCTCATTTTTTTTCTGGCGACCAACTGTGTCTTTGTCGTCTTCATTATCTTTCATCACTTCTCATCTGTATCATGGCCACCGAGTCATCTACATGCAGTGCCCTTGAGCACACTTTCACTCCAAAAAACAAAACTGGAGCAGGGTTACCTAACTCCAAGTATGATGGGATACCTATGATAATCATTGGTTACAAGTTGACAGGTTATAATTATCTCTCCTGGTATAAGGCTACAGAGATGTTCATTACTAAGAAAAGAAGAATATCACTGGTACTATTACTGTGCCAGCTATTACTAACCCAAATTTAAGAAACTGGAAAGCAGAAAGTACATGGTCATGTCCTGACTCATAGGGCCCATAGACCCTGACATCGGTGAAGACTTTCTGTTGTATTCTACAACACAAGATATCTGAGTTGCAGCCTAAAATGTACTCCAAAAAAAAACAATATCTCTGAGTTATACGAGGTTGAGACTCATCTGCAAGAGATCAAGCAAGGTGACATGACTGTCACTAAATATTTCACTCAACTCATACAGACATGGCAGCAAATTGATGCCTTTGAATCCATTAACTGGACTTGTACATGTGATGCACTCCTTTACGAGGAACTTACAGAAACTAAGAGAGTATTCAAGTTTTTGATTGGCCTAAACTCTGACCTTGATGGAGTTAGAGATAAGATATCGGGTATCAAACATCTCCCTAGCCTCAAGACCGTGTTCTCATGAGTTAGGCACGAGGAGAGTAGAAGAAAGTTAATGGTTGGTCCCTCAGTGTTGTCGTCTGATAACTCAGCCATCCTGACAAAAAGATCAATTCACACCTCTGAAGGCTCAAGCATTAGTGTCAAACGAGCCACTCTTAATAAGCCGTATTGTAACTGGTATAAGAAATCTGGGCACACCATCAAAGAATGATGGATATTGCATGGAAAGCCTGCAACTAGACAAGAACACATGACAAACCAAAACTAGAGGTTTCCAAAGCTGCTTTAACCCAAAAGTTATGCTAACAACGCAGTGTCTGATTCATCATCAATTACGAAAAACCTACCTACTAAGGATCGATACAAGCTCTCCAAGTGCTACTGAATCAAAAGCAAATGATGTCCAAGAGCCTACTTAGGCATCAATGGCAAATGTAGGCGACCATGGAAATGATCAAGGTCCGAATAAATTGAATACGTATAATAAGATACGAAGGCTTCTTATATAATAAATTGGATTGGATTTGGCTGCCAACCATGGATAGTTGACTCATGGACCTCTGATCACTTGACAAGGAATGATAAGATCCTATCTAACTATAAAAAAAACCTTGTAATAAGGCATTTTACAATAGCAGATAACAAACAGGTTCAAGTAATAAGAATAGGAACCGTAAAAATTAACTATAATCTCACCCTATATAACGTACTACATGTACCACATCTGAAGTTTAACCTACTCTCTATAGGAAAAATAATGACAGATAACTATTGTCATGTAATCTTCTGACCCACTGAATACCTGTTTAAGGAGAGAAGTATGAAGTTGAAGATTGGTTGTGCTAAAAGGACAAGAGGTTTATTCCTACTCCACACTTGTCAAAAACAATCATGTGTATTACATAGTCAAAGCAATAAAACTCGCTTACAGAAAACTGATTGTAATAAGAGACCAGTCAGTGACCAAATACTACTTTGTCACAAGAGAATAAGGAACCCTAATTCTCAGTACTTAAATAAAATCTTGCCAGTTTTTATTCACTGAACTTGATCCTAGATTACTAACATGTGATAGTTGTCAACTTCTTAAACACATAAGACATATATATCTTACAAAAACATACAAAGGAAGTCTGCCATTTAACCAAGTGCATACTGATATTTGAGGACCTTCAAGGATAACCAATATCAGTGAAACTAAATGGTTTATCACATTTTTAGATGACCATACCCAGTAAACATAGATATTTAGACAAGTCCCTAAAACAATTCATGAATGATGAAGGCATACACCACCAGACTTCCCGTGTCAATACACCTCAGCAAAATAGAACTGTTGAAAGAAAAAAACAGGCACTTGTTAGAAGTCACGAGGGCCTTAATGTTCTTCATGCAGATTTCCAAGCAATATTAGGGGGAATCTTTACTCACAACAATATCTCATAAATAGAATGTCTTCAAGGGTCCTAAACTATAAAACAAATAAACAAAAATTACACTTAAGATACCCACACACCAAGCTACTTTTTGAACTTCCACCTAGGTGCTTGGATGCACAGACTATGTACATATACAACCAACATGTAGAAGCAAACTTGACACTGAGTCAGTTAAATGTACCTTTATTGGATACTCAGACACTCAAAAGAGGTATAAATGCTATAGCCCAACTACCAAGAAAGCATATACTACATTGGATATATATTTCAATGACACACTACCGTTCTATGACAACCATCAACACTATCAAATCCAAAAGAATACTTGGAACCTGATAGATATAAGTCATAATAGGTCTGAACTAGAAGATCCAAGACAGTAACATGCTTCTAACCTTCGTGAAGGAACATTTAACTTTCTGCACAATAATGTACCTTATGTAACAGTTCCTGATCACGCTACAGAAACAAACAATCCTATCAGGCCTCTCATCACTAAAGTCTATACAAGTAGAACACTTAAAAAACCAACCAGGAATTGAACCTTCTAATGAACAAAGCATCTTACAACTTAATGATCTACACATAGATAACAGGCTGATAGCCTTCAGGATGGGCGTAAAAGAATGTACTAAACATCTGCTCTACAACTTTATGACCTATTATAAACTTCAATCACAGGTCTAGGCGTTTGCCATAAACTTGGATACTATTTCAGAACTTAGGGATATCAATGAAGCTTTAACAATACCATACTATAGAGAGGCAGTGAATGAACTTATACATGGAAACTCACATCATTGCCTAAGCGGACAAAGCCAATAGGGTGTAAGTGGATATTCACAGTTAAGTATCACTCTGATGGAACTCTTAACACGTACAAAGCTAGACTAGTAGCTACAGGCTTAATCTATGGAATAGATTACTCAAACTTTTGTCCTTGTTGCAAAATTAAATACAATCTCATTAGTTGTAAATCTTGATTAAGACTTGTATCAACTTGACACTAACAATACATTTCTAAACAAAGAACTTCTGGAAAAGGTTTATGAACGTCCCATCAAGTTTTAAGAATAAGACTAACAGTGGTATAGTATGCAAACTCAATAGATCACTCTATGGCCTGAAATAGTCTCCTAGCATGTGGTTTTAAAAGTTTACGAGCGTTGCAAATAGGACAGGGTTATCAACAGTGTTTAAGGCCGAAACGAGCTGAATAGTGAGTTTTCAAGTTTGGATTCGCTTAGATAAACAAATAGGTTGGCTCGGCTAGCTTGGTTTACCGAACTTAAAAATTTATTCGAGTTCACTCAACTCTTTAAACGAGTCAAACCGTTCATAAAAAGTTCATTTCGTTTTAGTAACAAATCTAATTAGGTGTTCAAACTCGGCTCGTTTATTTTTTTTGTAAATAAACTCGGCTCGTTTAATTAAAATTAATGAACAAATTCGAACCATATATGAATCAAATTCGAACTGTTCACGAGCAGTTTGGTTCGTTTAACACCCCTAACAATGTCATAGTGAACACACGTTATTCACACATAGGCATCTAGAAAGAAAAATTACACTTTTAATTGTGTATGTTGATGATATAATAATTACAGGTAATAATCTAGAAGGCATAAAGAATACCAAGAGGTTACTGTCAAAACAGTTTGAAGTCAAAGACTTTGGACAACTCAAATACTTTCTGGAAATGAAAGTAGCCAGAAAGGGTAAAAGGATGAGTATCTCACAAAGAAATTATGTCCTTGATTTACTAACAAAAACAAGGATGTTGGGTTGTAAAACTGCTCCAACTCCTGTTGAACCAGGATGTAAATCTAAAGAAAGAAGTGATAAAACATCTACTGATAAAGTAACATTCCAATGATTAGTAGGAGAACTAATATACTTGTCACACGCGAGACCTGACATTGGTTATGCATTGAGTTTTATTAGTCAATTCATGTAGGAACATACTATGGAGCGCTTTAAAACTGCTATGAGAATTCTCAGGTACTTGAGGGAGTCACCAAGCAATGGTTTACATTTCAAGAAATCAGAAGATAGGTCTATTACTGTCTATACAGATCCTGATTAGGTTGGCTCTAAAACAGACAGAAGATCAACCACTGGATACTTCACTTATGTATTGGGAAATTTGATTACATGGGGGAGTAAAAAAAGCAGTTGTGGCAAGAAGAAGTTCAAAACCAGAACTAAGCATGTTGGCATTGGGTGTCTGTGAAGGACTCGCTAAAAAGGGCTCTAAGTGAAGTTGGACAAACACTGGACAAACCAATCCAAATATTATGTAATAACATATCTGCTATCCATACGGCTAAAATTCCGATTCCACATAACAAGTCCAAGCATGTGAAAGTCGAAAGACACTTCATGCGAGAAAAGATAGAAGACAAAACTATCACCTCGAGTATATTCCTACAAAGGCATAGTTTGCAGATCTTCTCATCAAACCAGTCTCTATCAAAGTCTTTCAAGCGTTATTATCCAAGCTTGGTTGTATCGATATCTACAGTCAAGCTTGAGGGAGGATGCAGATTGTATCCTAAAAGTCAGAGATAAGAGGAAAGAAACACATACAATATCCTAGAAAGATACTAATTAGTAGCGTTACTTCCTTCTTAAATTAAATGGATCATGTTCATTCCATTTTTGAATTGCTCCATAGTTAGTAGATATTATAGTTATCCAACATTTACTCAGCCTTTACTCAAGGCTATAAAAGTAGCAATTTTGTAGAGCTATCTGATGATATATGAAACACATTTCTACTCTCAATTACTTTAACTTGTACCCTTTTGAGTACCAGAAGATCCAAGAAAGATGCACTTGGTAGACTTATAGTCTAGTTTACTTCTCATATGAGACTGTATGTGAATATAATACATCCAAATAATTTAAAAGCCAAAACAAAGAGGAGGTTAGTATTAGGATAATACTCAATCAAAGCCTGTTTAGGGGTTCTATAAGATAAGACCCTAGATGGCATCTTTTAATCAAGTAGATAACAGTAAGAACTGCTTCTCTCAAATGAAATTTTAAAGCATTAATTGAAAACATGATTGTTCTTGTTACCTCTAAAATGTGTCCAATCTTTCTCTCAGCTACTCTATTTTGTTATGGATTATATATACAGGACGTTTGATCTTATATTTCGTTAAGTAAACTCATGTTACTCTAATGTGATCATTAACAAATGTGACAAACCAACTGGTACCATTAATGCTGGCATTCCAAGAAGGTCCTCACATGTCTGAATGCACCAGATAAAAGGTTGAATTGACTTATAGATCTTAGCAGAATACTGGTCTTAATGTGTTTAGCTATCGACAAACCCTGCACTAAATTCTCTGGATCAGCCTGGTTTTTTGCTTAGCAGGTGAAACAAAGCTTCAATCTGACTTTGTATAGGTAAGGATGAGTTTTCAAGAACTGATCCACTATTTCTTTTGTAAGCATGAACTGATCCACTATTGTTGCTTATTGAATTAGCAATATAAGTTTTTGTGGATCTCCATGAGTTGTTGGTTGGTCTAGGTGGCCTCACTTCCCTTGGTTTTCCATATAGGTTCCAGCATTCATCAATCATATGCCCCGACTTCTTACAGTATCTATAAAAGGGCTTGTTATTGTCAAGCTGATTAGATGTTCCTGGCCTTCTTGTTGGAAAAACGGTAGCCTGGACATCAGTTGGACTAGCAGTCTAAGTCAGATTAGTAGATGAATCAGTAACAATAGGTTCTTTATTCATAAGAAGAGCAAAGCCTTCAGTAGCTAGGGTAGGCAAAGACCTTATCATGAGTTTTATTCTGCTTTCTTCATGTCTTATTTTAAGAAAAAGGAACTTTAAGACTTGGTAAAGGTTTAGTACTAGTGACTCTGCTTCTAACAGCATCAAAATCCTTGTGTAATATAGTAAATACACGAATACTCTTTTTGTATCAGTAATATTCTTATAGAGCTGATTATCAACCTGACGTGTCCAGTTATGGACATTTTAGATATCAATTTGTTGCCATATTCTAATCAGTTGAGTATAGTATCTATTAACATGCAAGTCTCCTTTTGTATTGCCTTGAAGCTACCTCAAGTTCATATAACTCAGATGTGTTATCTTTTTTGAATACATTTCTTTTGCATTTGACCACATCTAAGCCGTTGTAGCATAAAGGATGAAATTATCACTTATTTCATCGGTTATTAACCCTATAAGCCATGACATTATCATGGAGTTTTCATATTTCTATACTCTAAACTCTGAGTCTATAGAGGTAGAAATGATCACATCTCCAAAGACTATGTCTGTGATAAACATCTTAACTGTCATGCTCCATGACAGGTAGTTGTTTCCATTCCGTTTATGATTTGTAATCATGATAGGAGACTATCAGAAGAAGAATTAGAAGAAGCACTAGATCCTGTCTCTGAAGGTTGTTTAATGGTAGAAGTGACTTTAGTTTCATTGATTTCAAGATAAGAGGCCATGGTTTACAGAAAATAATACGGCATTGTTGTGATTTACAGCTCTGATACCATATAGAAAGAGTTGAGAACTGAAAGTATATATTTCAGATTAAATATGAGTGGACAAATAAAGCCCCTTATAAAGGGAAGCCAACAGCGGCTATAAGTTGCTTCCTGGAATACTACCTGGACCAATGCCAATGGTTCTATTCTATTTGAGTCACTAAAACAGTGACTTTTATTCTATACAAACTGCATTTGTACGTAGGCATCTATAGTATATGTGTATATGTGTATTTACATGGGTATCTGATTGTATAATACGTGTATTTCACTTTGTATTTCTACAAGAAGCGCTGGTAAGACTTCACCAGAAAAACTACTATGGGTGATTGCTGCATTTTCAGAGTGCAACAATAATAGGTGAGGCTTTTCTTTAAATTTTATTATAACAAAAAAAATAAAATCATTCACTAAATCTAACCCTCTTCCACAGCTTGTATCCTGCAAATGTTTATGTTTCGCACCTGATTAACAACAAAACACTGAGGGACACACGTGTATCCAATTTTTATCAACGAGGACATTACTTTTCATCCCAAATTTTCTTTTACCCACTTCATCCTATTTTATATAATTGTTTTGAGTGTTTTTTTTGTCCTAAAGTCTTGCAAGTCCAAGTCCTGCAAATTCCTATTCAAGTAGGCTGCCAACAAACTCTATCATCGTTTATTGCATCATCTTTAGAAATATTTACAAGGTGCATCCGTACTCAAGTATTCAAATCAAGTTTCACAGGGAACATGTTCTTCACATGTGACACTGAAAACATGCCTAGCCAACAATATAGTAAAGAAGTGTTTGGTTGCCAAAGTTGGCACTCCAAAGCTGAAATAACCAACAAAAATATATGAAAAGACTGCATCAGAAGTTATAGTTAAAATTATTAGGGAAAACATGAAGTCAATAATATCAGCCTCTTGGAAAAAGGAAACTCCTTTTCCAATTACACTCATTATAACCTAGTACCTTCTTCTAGTCTACACAAAGATTGATGATTCGGTAACCTGACTAACAAGTTCTTTCGCAATTGACTTTCGCTCACGCTTCTTCCTATCGTAAAGAACCTTTGCACCAACGGACTATACCATAATAACCCTGCACGCAAAGGATCCTCAGCTTCCATGAAGATCCAAGTGAGAATATTTGAAATGAGCACAAAGAAGCAACATGAAGGATGAAAAATAAATTACCCAGAAAATACAAGAGACAATGTTAACCCCAATTAAAGCATAAAAAAGATATCATTCCTACGATCTTAAAGAATTTCCATGAGAGAACCAACAAAAGACAATAAATTGATTTCGCTTTAGTTCCTAAACATAATGAAGCTGGCTAGCATGACAGCTATTAGCTTAACATCATTATGAAGACAAAATCAAAAGAAAATTTAGATAGGATGATTTTGCCAAACTTCAAAAAATCAGAAGCAGCATTTTTTGGAGCAAATAAGATATCGTTCAAAATCATAATGTAATGATTAACCATCACAGTCACAGCAGAAACTTAAACCATCAGAAAAACAGCATAGTCATTTTGCCAACTGTAAGAAACTTTAAACAATAAAAATCATAGAAAATCATTTCAGCCAAGAAAAGAAAAGATATATGTATAATAAAGAAAAGAAACTGTAAACAGATTTAAAAGGGAAAAAGGAATGAATTTAGGAAAATATCAACTGATATACGAACTACTACTAAAATAAATATTCCTCAGAAACTTATTACAGCCAGCAAGATACATAAAGATGGATTCTAAATCATCATGCCGCTTGGGCTCTGACGACAGAATCTGCTTTTTCACCCACATATAACCCTCATTACCTTATGGCATTTATCATCACATAAGACATCAAAACTACTCCAATTGAGGAATTCATTTTTTAAAAAAATGGAAAAAGACCCTTGACAACCATACTCTTCAAACCCATGCAATACATTACGTTTGCCATCCAAATCCTCATATGGCTCTCAATCTAGCTTTAGAAAAATGCCACAGTGAATTGTCATACCTTCTATTTCAAAACATAGATTACTTGTCTCCTCAAATATCACAATCTAAAAGCTCCCCTACACGGAAATTTGAACAACATGCTCATAGTATACCAACCTGAATTCACCATGTATATTTTAATTAACTTTCGGAAAACTAATCCTGCCAATAATTAACGGCAAAAACAAACTAAAAGTATGAAAACATGACTTGGCAAATTTAAGCAAGGTCGTCACCTGCCACTTTCCTTCAAGGATTGGACTAAGACCATGCCGGCTGCCTCCAACATATCATACAATTCATCACTTTCAACACAACTCTGACGCAATTTGTTTATAATCGAGGAAGCAAGCAAAGATGCTTCTGCAAACATACAACTCACCAGGTAGCTGCAGCAGCAGGAAAAAGAAAAGATGGGCAGATAAGAAAAATGCTCAGAAAGTAGTAGATTTTGTTTCCAGCAGAGAAATCGATAGTTACAAATTAAAAGGTGGGAAAATCTACCTTTCAGAGCGTTCGATTTCATCTGCAAAAGCCATCCCTTTCTCTTTTTCAATCTGCAACTCTTGAGTGTTTCTCGTCATTTCTCTATCTCTTTTCTTCTGTGTCCTTTGCCAATTGCTTGAAGAAAATTATCTCTAGCAAAACTGTTGAAGCTAATTACACTGTATGATACGCTATTTTATGCAATTTTTCTCTATTAATCTCCAACTATAATTAGGATTTTTTAGTATTTGTTGGATGTGGAGTATATGAGTTTTCTTTTCTTTTTCCTTTGATCAACGATAAGTTTGAAAGCTAATCGATAAGGTCCGGTCCAGTCTGTTTTTCACCATATTACAACAAACTGTTTGTAATGGTTTTCAAACCGTCAAAGCTTAAATCATATTAAATCGGTCAACAAATTGTTGACTAATTTGGTTTGGTTTCAGATTTGTTTGGTTTTAACCTAAAATTCTTAGCAATAAAAATACAAAATATCTATAATATGAACATATAATCATATGGAAAGAATATCTCTAAAATATCATACAAAATAAAAAATAGAGTTTTGAAAACGCAACAAAAATCAGAAGTAAGAAACATAAAAAAATAAAAATCAAGTAGCAAACTAAATAAGTTACAACTCATCATCATCATCCGGACCCAGTATATCCCAACGACAGCAAGTATATCCCAACGACAGCAAAAACTATCGTTAGAGTCTGTGGAGGATAAGTGATAGACAGACAATACCTCTATCCCAAGGGATAGAGAGTCTGCTTCCAGTGATACCCTCGGCTCTGTATAACTCACACAAGCCGCCTAAATTACTTGGATGCTTCAATTTCCCCCAAACTCCAACACACAGCTTAAATTAGCAGAAGAGACACTAGAAACCACATAAGCCAACGAATTGACGAAAACCCAGAAAATTTTAAGTAAATCCCATAATATTCTAACGCACCCCAGATAGTTAAACCCAGCAAAACCAAAATTGCATCACGACACGATTGTAAAAACACAAAAACCCAGCAAAAGAATGATATCATAAGAAACCCAAAATTAAGAATTGAAAAACAAAGCAAGTAAATTCAGTAATTCACTCACATTGCTTCCTTTCCAAATTTGATACACGCGCTTCGCCATCAGAATCAATACAAGATTCGAAAGCGACCGGCCCAATACTCACGCGCCCACCTCTTGTTCTTTTTCACTACATGCGTGAAGAGAGGCAAAGCTTTCAAACTTCGTTACTCCTTCCATCTCCTTTACTCCCCTTTTCCCTCTCCTCGTTTCACACACACAAAACACACACAGAATTACAGCAAAAGAAGGAAATTTGACAAGGAAAAAGGGGCGAATCTAAATCTTTCTTTGGCAAATTCCAATGAAATTGACAAGACTAAAGGGGTAACACTGTAATTATAAGAAACTTTGGCCCGGAGTGGAGTAAAAACAAAAAGGGGTGGCTTTAGAGTCGTCCGGCCCCTGTGGTTACCTGGAAGATGAAGATGGCTGCTTTTTTGTGTGTTAAATAAGTTACAACTAAAATATGTTAATTCTTATATCTAACAGTGGAACAAAGGAGTGGATAATGTTGGTCAGTGACAATCACTCTTGAGATGGATGAATAGAGTATTGAACAATTTTTAAAATTTTCTCGGTTTAGTTCAATCCAACTCAAATGCTCTCCAAAATAAGAAAGAAGAAGATAAATAATAATGATGTTAAGATTTGACATATCCACCGGCAACTCAATAGGGATGCACACTATCTTGCCAAGGACCGTAATGCTTATTCGCCTATCTCTCAAGCGATATCTATACAGAGTTCAAATAGCAAGCCAAGTCAAGACTGGAGCTGGATGCAGATGTTGATCGAATCGAATTGGTTTGTTGCTACCTCTTAGAGTCCAATGCGACTGATTACGTTTACAACTTTACTAAGATTTTTGACTAGGATTACTTGAAAACTGCTCTAAAAATATCAACTTATTGTCCAACTCATACAGTTGTAGAGATATACGTGACTGTAAGTAGTATTCCACCGCCCACTATAATTATTATTGGTGCTACTATGCACAGAGATGTTGTCGGATCTACGCATCATGTGATTAGAAGCTGCTCATCACACGCAAATGTAGAAGATCAAAAAAATAAAGCAGGTGGAGAAAACGACGATGCTGACGGTGATGATGATGAAGAAGAATTCGAGAACGATGAAGATGAAGAACATGATTTAGATGACCTGGTGGATGAGGAGGAAGAAGAGGAGGTTCCTCACCCAGGATACCTAACTTTGGCAAAAAAAAACAAATATTACATAAAAACAAAAATCTAAATTTTATTATTAAGCCATTGTGTAGTAGGATAAGTGTTCCAGTTGCGGCCTACTTGCTTACATATACTACACTTTTGATTGTTGTTGCGTCGGTCTACCTCGCTGTGAATACGAGTTGATTGCGATCTACCTCGGCCATGTTTCCTGCAGATGGGATTGACTTCAAGTCTTAATGGAGCTGCATGGAAATATGGTGAGTGCTGAACATGATGGAATGAAGCATTATACGCTTCAAACATCGTACGATAAGAGTAAAGTGGGACAACAAGATCTGCCGCTTAACTTTGCATATTTTGGCATACCTTCCGACCATATGAGCAAGACATATGGTAAAGATGAAATTTTCTACATGTGCAAGTCCTGTTGCTCAGGTATACAGTATGAGAAACACCACCATGATATGCTTCATGTCGAGCTACAACCTTGTACAAGCTTCCTTCGATATCATATGCCTGCACCTTGTGCTTTTCTGCATTTCTGTCATTCTCAATGAACCGTTGTTGCACCCTGACTGACCATCTGTCTCATGGTGCCAAATGTAACGACGAATTTTGTATTGTTTCATTAAACATCTTCACAATCCTTTTGAACATTGTTTGCGTATAAGCACTAATCAGTAAATACCTAACCCATTTGAGTATGTTGTTCCACGACTCAGAGAAATTTGTTGGCATCACATAACATCTTCTACCCCCATTGTGGGGCAGTGTCCATGTATTAAGTGGTATCCACATAAGATAATCATATACGACTTCATTCAGCTCTTTCATCTTCGTGATACGTTCATTAAAGCTATGCACCTTGTGTTTTATGCCAGCTCCTTACATCATGTTTCTCAACGTCTTACCAAAAAAGTTTCATGCGAAGTTCGAATTTTGGATGACTTAAACAACTTATTATAAAGACAATACATACAATATGCGTAAATTATTTGTCTGAAAAATTGGTTTTGATGTGAGGGAGACAATATCTATGGTAGACATAAAGTGGTTGCCAAGTAGGATCTTGGCTTATTACAACCTGAAGTCTTGTAGATGGATCTGAAGTCATACATACGACTTGTATCTCGCAAAGTATATGTTTCCAGATAATTCAAATCAAGCAACCACAGTTACGTTTGCTCTCTCCGTCAACAATAGCATAAGCTAATGGAAATATATGATCACCAGCATCAACTGCAGCCACAATCAAAAGTTTTTCCCTGGTCTTACCATACAAATGCATACCGTCTATTGATATTGTCAGACGCAGTGTCTGAACTACAAAATTGGCGGTCTGAATGCCTAAAAATTGAACCAATTTTTGCAGTGCTCAACTCTGAATCATGGCTCCACCAGACTATGGTCAATTCATTTGATGCCTCAATCACAGCCATGTAGCGAGACAAGTCACAGAAAGAGTCAATCATCGTACATCATTTCCATTGCAGACTTTTTCCCCAACCATGCTTTTTCATAATTGTATCCACATTCAAGCTCCTCTTTATGGATTCATGCATATCTTAAGTTCTAAATCCACATTTTGGCTAATGTGTTCTCTAATCATCCTCCCAACAATTATTGAATTGACATTGCCATGATTGATGTGATGTTAATATTTATACAACTATGGCGCATGGAAAATTTTGATCTTCTAATATTGATGCGTTTGCCTCATGCTTGCTTTAAGATGCCACTGACAACATTAGATCTTTCAATGTGTGCACCTAACGTACCAATATTCTTTCATGCTTTCCACAACATTGAAATACATGTTATGCTTAACAGACCATAATTGCACAGCATGTTGCATTCTTTGTTTCCCTCCAAAGGCAATGTCTAAGTTCGTCGCGACCATGAATAAGCATGTCTTCTGGGTGTCCTCCAAAAATAAAACATTTTCATCAACTTGAGGTACCCCTAGCCAGGACCCTCTTCTTCGTCCTCTTAGTCCACTAGGTCCTCCAAATCATCTTCTTCATCTTCATCTTCTTCCCCATCTTCCTCGAATTCTTCTTCATCATCAGCGTCCTCACCATCGTTGTTTTCTCCATCTTCCTTATTTGTTTGATCTTCTACATTTGCATGTGATGAACAACTTCCAACCACATGATTCGTAGATCCGACAACAACAACTCTTTTTATAGTAGCACCAACATATTTTGGACGAGTGGTGGAACACCACTCACAATCATGTACATCTACACAACTGTAAGAGTTGGACAACGAATTGGTATTTCTAGAGCAGTTTATAAGTCTTCTTGGTCGGAAATCTTAACCATGTTGTAAACGTAACCAGTCGCATTGGACTCGAAGGGGTAGCGACAGACCAGCTTGATTTCATCAACACCTACATCCAGGTCTAGCATTTACTTAACTCACTCTTCGAGATATCTATATACGATATCGCTTGACACCCTCATTATTTTTGTGGGTCTACTACTATATGATATTCCAATATGTGCAGGCATAGTTTTTCCTTCGTAATGCAAACCGGTTGGGACTTTTAGACCATTTTCGATGTGTGAATACTTTAAATAGATTTTCTAATTGATTTCTTTATTCCACTGTATCGCTATTAAATAGAATTTGATATATGGACATATATGGAGTGCATGCCCTTGGACAAGCCAGGCAGTAGCATCGTGCCCTCCAAACAGCATTCTGGCCTAAAAATAGTCTAATGTCCTTGGATGCATTTGGCAGTGCCTTCCAAGAGTGGCTTTATGGACGGCACTCGCAAGTGCGTCGAGGGACTCCTAAGACGGCACTCGCAAGTGCGTCGAGGGACTCCTAAGACGACACTACCAAGTGCGTCCTACTTGTTTCAGGAATTTTCCAAAAAGTACCATATTTCAGAATTTTTTTATTAAAACTGCAATATTTTATGAAATTTCTTCAGGTTATAGGTCCATTTTCGTGCATAGTTTTGGACATTATTTCGAGTCATTTAGGGTCTCTTTAATGTCTTTTAGTTTATTGCTAATACTGGAGTCTTTAATATTTTAGATTCATTTTGGTATTTCGTAGCTATATTAGGTACTTTTTAGTGTTTGTATGTATTTCCGGTATAGTTTATAAAATCCAACTGGAAATGCATCGCATAGAAGCTCTTGGGAGTCAAAGTCAACAGTTCTATGAAGTCAACATTCATATTTGATTTCAGCTTCTCAAGAGTCGATTCTAAACATGCTAGATTCGATTTTTATCTACTTTAGAATCAATTTCCAAGAGACCTGAAGCACAATGAATTGAAGCAAAATCAATTTCCATGATGTCAAGAATCGAACCCCGAATGGTTAATAAGACCTATAAATAGTTACATATTTGATTTCATTTAACACACTTATGTACCCGTTAGCACTTATTTTTATTAGTGGAGACACTTAGAGTTATGCCCTAAGACTCTATTAGTAAAGTTTTCTCGTGAGTTTTATTTTCTTTTGTTTCACACATTATAACTCTTATATATTTTCAATAAATGTCCTCTCTCTCTTTCTTTCGAGTTCTCTATTGCTTGAGGCTTTATGACGTAGTTACTAAATCCATCCCAGACATCGAACCAGTAGCGGACCGGGTCAAGGGGCTATTGGTTCAACCGTTGGGTTGCAGATCAACTAAGAGTCACATATATTAATAAAATAACATATATGATTATAGAATTACCCAATGATATATGTGATATATAAAAACTATAACCATTCCTTTTATATAGTTGAATTTTGAACAATATATTTTACAAAAGCCATGTGCAAATAAAATTCCATAAGAAAAATATTTGATCTCTAATGCGTATTACATAATGCAAGTCACATGTTGATCAACGTCAAAATCCTACCAATGTCTCATCCATCACCAAACTCATTCAAAAACTTCAACATCCAACTATTAATACCCCCACCCCCCAAAAAACTTTGATGCAAACCATGAAAATTACATTTAAAGACAAGTTGACTAGTATTGTTCATAAGAAAAAAAAGAATATATCTTTTAGGGCATATGAGTGTTTTTTCCCCTTTTATGTTCCTCATATTCTTAAAGGCATTTTCTTAAATTTGTATTTTAAAGAGAAAATCACCTTTTCCTCATGTGTCTTAGCTTAATACATGACAGACCAGATCTACTTTTATTTTCGACCTTTACCCCCTTACTGTTTTGGGGTTAAGGTAACCAATTTGGATTTTAACTAGGAGAATTTTACCTAAAAACTGATTAATTGGCCATGACAATTAAATGTACGGTAAATGAACCTTTTTTTTGTACCAAAATGCCTTCTCATCTTCTTATAAACCCTGTCCTAATGAATATCCTCCAACAATTGAGCCAAAGATCTCAAACATGAAAGGAGTGCTGCATTTTTAATATATCGAAGCAAAGGAAGTTCGAGTGGTAAGTAATAATTGCAAGCTCAAGCGCAGGCAGGGGTACAGGAGCAAAGGTGTAAGTATTTAAGATATGAATATAAGTGGTTCTCGGCATGTAGAAAGAAAAAAATATTGAGGATTGTATATTTTGAGAAGCCAACTCGTAGAATGCTATATTTCAATTGCGATACACGTAAGGTTTTTAGTTGGTGTTCTCCAAATCAAAAAGGTGAAGTATGCAGTCCAATGGTAGACACTTCAATAAATGATGGATGTTTTGTGGGTTTTGAACTAAAAATGCAAGAAGATAACCGCATTCTGGAACGCACTGCATATGGTAGAGCAACAGTGACAAATAAATTTACTAAAAAAAATATGGTAGAGAGAATTTCTATTTTGAAGATGATAATGGCATGCAATGGGTGTTCAATTGGTTTGTGTTGCTTCTAGTTGTGTTTAAGTGATTCTTAAAGATTTGGTGTTTTATTTAATGGAGGTTGTGCAATAGTGGTTGTACTAGAAGTTATGTATGAGTGTGTTATTTTTTGCGTAATGGAAGTTGTGTATGAGTATGCTGTTTTTTTATTATCAACATGTTCTGAGGTTCTTTGTTCTTTTGGATTTGTGAGTTATTGTATGGCTTCTTAAGGGCAGAAGAAGTTGCAGCAGAAGTAGTACTGGTAGTCTTGTGGGTTGGCTACTTCTCTTTTTTCAACCACCTACCTATTGGAACCTATGGCATAGTTGTATAGGTTTTTTTGCTGGATGCGGTCCTATCTATTCCTCTCCATTCCCCTTATACATGCTTAGAAAACACATGATTTCAAACAAACAGACAAAAATAAGTACACATTAAATCTTAATAATAATATATAACAAAGCATTAGGTCTCATCAGGAACAGATCGAAGAGAACATGTAAGTGGCATTCTCTTCAATTTCTCTTAATGCAGAGGCAGATCAAAAGCATTAGTTTACATATAATAGACACATACACTGAAAATTTTGAAGTGCAAACAAATAAGCTGCCAAAATCATAATGCACTGATAAGGTTTAAATCCATCACAAAGCCTAAGAATACTTAAGCTTGCCGAATTCAAGACCACAAGATGGTATTCCTGAATTTTAAAAGAGTAACCATAATATAAACCAAATCATAAGGTGCTAATAAGGCTTAAAGCCATCACAAAACACAAGTACTTATGCATGCCATTAAAGGTCATGTAGCATTGAAACAAGCCTATCCTTTGGTTCTTGGACTTCTTGGTGCATTTACTGTCTTAGTGCTTTTTTTACGTGGCTTGCTCTTGATTGATTCAAATCCACATCAGTAACTTTATGGGAAACCGAATTGATTGGCATGCATTGGACTGCACTTGACATATAATATGCTGCATGGGACTTATCCTTGGTGCATTCAATGCTTTAAGTGTTTTTTTTATTTATATATTTTGCATGGGCTTGATCTTGTTTGACTAATAGCCACATCGATAACCTTGGGAGAAATTGAACTGGTTGCTCCATCCTTATGTCGGGAACTTCTCCTTGGCTGGACTGGTTGCTCCATCTGTCTTACTTGTTGTTTGTCTCTAACCTTCACAAGTAAAGTAAACGGATTGTGTTTAAAGCTTACAACATTAAAACACATTAAAAGTGTCTATAAATACATTCAAACTACTCAATACTTACATTCGAAGGTTGCACAGGGAAAGACCCAACATTTGTAGAGCCAATAGAAATGGATTGAACTAGTTCGTCATTAGCATGGTTGGCTATTCTATCTACTTGTTGCAATTCATGTAGAAAAATACATCAGAATCTGAAAGTCAGATATGTTACTATTAAACAATGGATTTAAATACTTATTATATGGTGCACTGTAGAAGATGAACCTTATGGGTTTTTTCTTACAACTTCTACTGTTGTGTCTAAGTTTTTCCTTTTTTTAAATCTAATTGTGAGTCCCTTGTTGATGTGCATGGTGGCCTGGTCTCCTATGGAACTCCTTAATTTTTAGGCCTTTCTATTTGATTTCTAATAATAGGAGGCATTATTTCTCATATGTTTGTCTCTTCCTAGAAGCCCATAGATGGCACAAGGTAAACATTATATGAGTAGGCTAGCATGTATTTTTCTTACT
>AP025044.1:31569954-31603424 GCA_036186865.1 Eustoma russellianum
TCTTGTTTGACTAATAGCCACATCGATAACCTTGGGAGAAATTGAAGTGGTTGCTCCATCCTTATGTCGGGAACTTCTCCTTGGCTGGACTGGTTGCTCCATCTGTCTTACTTGTTGTTTGTCTCTAACCTTCACAAGTAAAGTAAACGGATTGTGTTTAAAGCTTACAACATTAAAACACATTAAAAGTGTCTATAAATACATTCAAACTACTCAATACTTACATTCGAAGGTTGCACAGGGAAAGACCCAACATTTGTAGAGCCAATAGAAATGGATTGAACTAGTTCGTCATTAGCATGGTTGGCTATTCTATCTACTTGTTGCAATTCATGTAGAAAAATACATCAGAATCTGAAAGTCAGATATGTTACTATTAAACAATGGATTTAAATACTTATTATATGGTGCACTGTAGAAGATGAACCTTATGGGTTTTTTCTTACAACTTCTACTGTTGTGTCTAAGTTTTTCCTTTTTTTAAATCTAATTGTGAGTCCCTTGTTGATGTGCATGGTGGCCTGGTCTCCTATGGAACTCCTTAATTTTTAGGCCTTTCTATTTGATTTCTAATAATAGGAGGCATTATTTCTCATATGTTTGTCTCTTCCTAGAAGCCCATAGATGGCACAAGGTAAACATTATATGAGTAGGCTAGCATGTATTTTTCTTACTTATAGGCAACATCAATATATATGTCTATATCCCCTCTGTTAAAATTGATAGTAGCTATGGCATGAAGGGGTGTGATTCCTATCAGTTCAAATCTTCTCCAAGTACAAGTCTTAAGTTCCAGGTCCACTACATAGTACTTAACACCATATTCAACCCCAAAATTTCTACCATCGTAGTGTTTTGGAAAGCAATTTCTGCTAAGTTCTCTGTTCTTCTCAATTTTTGTGTATATTAGGGTATAATCTGTATGTGTATCCCTTTAACCACTGTCTCATACTGCTGGTCATTTTCACAAGCATTCTACTTATCCAACCCATCATAGCTACAATATATATATTTATAGTAGTAATTATAGAGCTATTAAAAGAAAAAGACTCATTAAGATTGTTAACAAGATATCACATTTGCTACTCAATCTGAAGAATGCTCTAGACCACATCATTTTAGGGACTTTATCCAACCAAATTGCAATAGTCTCCTTTCCTTCAGTCAGAGGATCTGCTAGTTTAACCATACCCATAACCCTTTTGTAATTAGCTAGATGGGAAGCTGAATCAGTTCCCTAGAACAAGTTTTTCAACAAATTTACCTGAAATTTCTTGAAATTCTCATACATGTGCCTAATGTAACACATATGCTCTGCATTAGGAAAACATCACTTATGGCATTTATTAGACCTTTTTGTCTATCAGAAATAAAAGTCCAATGTACACCTCTACTGCCACCAAGGTCATCAGCTAACTTGTCTAAGACCTACCTCCATGATTCATATCTCTCAGCCTATGCCACACAAAATACAATTAGAAAGATATTATCATTTCCATCTATTCCTGCCGCACTTAAAAATTGTCCACCATATGCACCTTTAAGAAAACAACCATCAAGACCAATTACGGATCTGCAACCAATCAAGAAGCATCTCTTTGAGGTACCCAAGCAGAAATACATTCTCTAATAAATCCTACTCTCTGTCGTACTATTTGGCTCTCTATCCATGCCATGTTGTGTTGGTACTTCATGCAATTTAATCCCAATATTTCTTCCGTGATTACATTTTCTTACAATTTCACAATAGTCCTGCATTCTCTTGCACGGTTTTGTTGGACCGTAACACCTGCAATAAACACCACTAGAGGGAGGGTCTGGAAGGATCCCTTGCCCTTTAGCTTTGGGGGAAGAGCGGTAACCGCTGCTATAGAAGTAGTTGGGCCCACCACGATGTTGGCGACAGGTGGAAATGTGGAATCACCTCCACGGCTTCATGAGATGTGGAAGATTCCTTTTGCTCACATTTCTTCCTAGTTCTGGTTTTCTGTTGTTTTAGAGATGGTTCCCCAATAGCTGAGGATTGGGAAGAATCATTTTCCTTCTTTTGGGAAAAATCTTTCTGCTTCAACTTTTTAAACATGGCTCCTGTGAAATAGATAAAAGGAAAACATATCAGGAGAAATAATGCATGCAAGAGTAAGGCAATAAAAGAATTCAACGAGAAAATAAAATTGAAGACAAGATTGATGCGATGATATCACATCATTCATAATTGTAGAGCATCATGTGAAATTTCCTTGAATTTATACCCTTTGACAATACCTCTAAGGTTTGCTCTGTCTAAAATTATCCCAAAATGGTTCAGATGGGGAACGGATTGTAAAACCTTCTTGCGTAACCTAGCTAGGTACTGATCTTTGGGAGGTGGGGTTTCGAAATATCTCCCTTTGGGATATCTAACATGGACCTCTACACATAGAAGAACCTAGATCCCCAGTTATTCGGACAACTGGGATTTACTTAGGAAGTATGGGATATCCTTTTGATATCTCTTGCTGAAGTACACCATACCTCCAGTGTGCTTCATGGTGAAGAATTTTAAATTTACTTATCTTAAAACGCCTCTCCAAAAGACTATGGTGCACCAGGCAAGCCAAAATGTGCCTAATGGAGAATGAAGGACACGGGGAAGACATATTTCATGTTCCTTCAGTATCAGCTGTAAAGGTTTGGGAAGACCTAATCCAAACTCTAATCGGAAATATTCCTCAAAGACGGTCTCATAATCGTATGGAAGGTTATAAGGATTATTATCTTCATCCGGACACACTGGTTGATACACCTGTTGGATTTAATTTAATAAACCCCTGAATATGACCGTTTAATCGAATCAATGGACAAGGTAACAAAATGCGGAAAATATACCTTGCTCCATTTCTGTTGTTAATCTGAACACTTGCGCTGCAACTGCTCCGGCTGATGATGAATCTGGCGTGATCCAAGGATTCACGACCTCCCACCAATTGCTGATACACCCCTTGAACGGAATCGATAATTCACTGCTTTACCCGATGGAGAGGCTAGACAGTGTGGCCTTTATAGAAAATTTGGCACACCCTCCTGTTATGAACTAAGGAATCAAGATCAACAAACAAGAGAGAATGAACGAGAAAGGAAATTGGCTTGAGGCGTGAGAATCACTTTCCGTAAGGAATATTTGCCCCCACTAGTTGCTGCAGGGTTGTAAGCAAACTTTCTCCTAGGATATAACAGCCAACAATCTCTTATTCTCAGCAAAAGAATAGAGATTCAATGAACTTTCAAAAGCAAGAGTTAAATGAGTAGGAAGAAGAATATAGAATGCAAGTATGAACTTGGTTGCAAGATGTCTTGAGAAATGTGTTTTAACAGCCTATTTATAAGCTTTCCAACTCCATTCAGACGTCCAAGACCGTTGCATGGTGATTGGGTATGTCCCTTGGTGCATAAGTTGTTATTTTACATGAAAAGACACTTCTATTGGCACATCGATCGATCGATGTGATCAATCGATGTGACATCGATTGATCGATGTCATCGATCGATGTCTCACAGTAAGCTCCAAGACCACTTCGATCTGCCACATCGATCGATCGAAGTGACTTCGATCGATCTATGTGATCGATCTATGTTGGACAGAAAGTTTCAACTCTGCACTCAGGGTGCATCGATCGATCGATGTGATCGATCTATGCGACATCGATTGATCGATGTGACCGATTTATGTCCAGCAGAATACTCAACTTTATTTCAAGCCACATAGATCTATCCATTTGAGACATGGATCGATCCAAGTCATAAGTCAAGCTATTCTTGCTTATTCCAACACCAATTCATCTTCATTCTTCATCTCATTGCTTTTACAAACTATTATAACAATCCCCCACTTAGTTTGTAAAGCAACTCATGACATTTCATGCATCTAAGAAGTATCTTTTGATGTGAACCTCTTATTAGTATAATACTTCAAAGTTCTAACGAATTCTTGGTAGCTAAAAAACCTTGAATCAGATCCCTATATGCTATCCTAACTTATTTGGATGAAGATCTAGTAATTGATTGGACTAATAAAGTTCCAAGTAATAAAAAGAAAACATTTCGAGAAACAAAAAGAGCTTGTCGAAGACGTGTATCCTAAAAAGAATGTAGTATCAATTACACGCCTACAAGAAATTAGAAGGATCCAGCTGTTCAAAGAAAGACCTGATTTAGAATTTGGAACCTTTTTTTTTTTTTTTTTTTTAGCCTGGAAAATTTTGTATCAAAAGAAAACTTGGAATATTTAGCATATGGATTTTTTTCTTTTTGAAAAGTAATTTTCACATACATATGTAATTTTTTCTTTTCCATAAAACAACAACAATCATACCCAATATATCCAAACGATAGCAAAAACTATCACTCTGACAAAGATAAAAAAACATATGAATAATACCTCCGGTTTACTTCTAGCGAGACCCGTACAATCATAAATGACCCAACTTTTTCCTTTTCCATCTTCTGTCAAATTTGCGTTCCCTATGAGAATCTTTGATTCTTTTCTATTTTTTTCCTGTTCATCAACACTTTCCAATTTACTCATTGTGTTTTGTTGTGCTTCGTTTGTCTTGCAGCTTCGGATTCATGGATGCATTGACCATCTCTCAAATTTCCAAGATCATATATTAGTTGACAGAATCTTAGTGTCACGTTTTTATTTCATGTTCCTTTCGTATGAAATATATGATGGTGAACAAAGATATATGACCATACTCATATTTGTTAACGGAATTGTCCGTGAATATTTTCACAATTGAATAAGCTCAATTTTAGTATTTTATTTTTATCGAAGAAACCGATGTTAATTGATGGCAAAGTCTGGAGCTAGAGAATAGTCAAGTTACTGATGTGGACATTATGAGATTGATTCCTCCAAGAATTGTTTTTTTTTTTTTTTTTTTACATCAAATATATGTAATATATGTTAACAGTACCATGCCTTTTGATTTCAATTAATGTTCGTGCATTGTGCTGACCAACTTCTGATCCAATACTTCAATGTCAATAATAATTTGCATTTTGTCGCATTATCGGTATTGTAAGGTATTACCATGCATTTAAGCTAAGATCCGTAATAAATGCAGTCTTAACATCTATTTGATGAATAACCAAGTTATTTATGGATGCTAATGCTATCAACACTCTAATGGATGTTATTCTCGCAACCGGAGCATGTGTGTCAAAATAGTCTATCCCTTCTCGTTGTCTAAAGCCTTTGGCTACTAATCTAGCCTTGAAAATTTGAATTGAACCATCGGTATTATATTTTCTTCTAAATACCCATTTACATCCAATTGCTTT
This sequence comes from Eustoma russellianum, assembly GCA_036186865.1. NCBI lineage: Eukaryota > Viridiplantae > Streptophyta > Magnoliopsida > Gentianales > Gentianaceae > Eustoma > Eustoma russellianum. The sequence continues at coordinate 31,575,277 of AP025044.1, forward strand.
GGAACTTGGAGGCAAATCAGTGAGAACCCATGTATTGTTAGACAATAACGAGTTCATCTCATCATCAATTGCTTCCTTCCAAAATGATGCATCTCTCGATTGCATCGCTTCCTTATAGGATTTTGGATCATCTTCCACGCTTAGTACAATAGGTATTTGATTAAACACCTTTGTCCTATTACCTTCAACTAAGAAAGTAATGGATTGCGAAGAAATGAAGTCCGGATGTAAATGCTTCTCCTTTCTAACACGTTGACTTCTCCTAACCTCAGTTGGAGAATTTTGATTTTGATCATGAACACTAGAAGGATCATTGAAAAATCTCCAACAATTGGTTCATTTAAATTTTCACTTGTTGAACTTTGATTTGAATCTGTTCTCAAGAATTTATTCTCAAGAAATTCAACATATCTAGATTTAACAACCACATTGGATTCTAAATCTAGAATCATATATGCTTTAAAGTTTTCAGCATATCTAATAAAGACACCTTTAAGAGCTCTTGGCCCCAACTTAGTCCTCTTTGGATCCGAAACTCTATAATAGGCTAGACAACTCTAAACTCTAAGATAACTTAGATTTGGTCTTCGTTTCTTCCATAATTCATATGGAGAAACCTTAAACTTTTTAGAAAGAATTCTATTATGAATGTGACAAGCCGTTAACAAGGCTTCTCCCCATAAATTCTTTGACAAACCAGAGTTTATTAACATTACATTTATCATGTCAACTAAACTTCTATTCTTTCTTTCAGCCAAAATGTTTTGTTGGGGTGTGTACGGAGCACTTTTCTGGTGTATAATATCATTCTCCTCACAGAATTGATTAAATTCAAGAGGAAAGTAGTCATCACCACGATCACTTTTTAGAACTTTGATTTTCAATCCCGATTAATTTTCAACTTCCATTTTATATACTTTGAACATGTCAAAGGCTTCATCTTTATGCCTTAATAAATATACATAAGTATATCTAGGGCATTGTAGCGCCCCGGCCCGATACCGTCATCGGAACCAGTGCACTCGCCGTAGTCTACTAGGAGAACTACGAAGCGTCAAAGCAGATCAAGTGTACATCATTCACGATGTAAGATAAATCAGCGGAAACGTCATCAAATTTAAACCTTCATCGTCATTAAAACATCCATAAAATGTAGCGGAATTAAAAGATGTTTGTTCTTCTCGCCAACATAAGTTTTAGATCAATATAACAACAACAGAGTTTTCCAAACTGAAATAAAGTAATCCAGCATCTATCTATTCCCCATGACCATCATCCCATTGAGCCCACTCGCCGTCATCTTCAATAAATATCAACTCATATTCAGGCTCACCTGAAAAGGAACAGAGTAATTGTTCTTAGCGAAATTATCGCCAGCAAGTAACCCGTCTATACACCTTACGGAATCACACACGTCGAGTCACCAGTGTTTATACACTGCCCAAAAATAAGGTGCTCGGGTTAGCAATTAGCATCTTAGTAAGAATTCCTTAGAACCGATAAAGCACATATATGTACACAGATACGGGAACCAACATGTATTGAAATAACGTAACACATAAGCAAATCATAGACTAACCACGTTTCTTGCATGTCAAGTCTTATGCTTCGTGTATCATGATGCATGTACCTCTTTAAAATCACACACAACACCCATGCATATGTCTTCTTTCATAAACATGTCATGCATGTCATTTCACAAAACATTTCATCACTTTACATATCATATTCTTTGCGTAGCAGAACTTTATACCCTGTGGGTGATCAGTCCACAGCAAACATAACTTTATACCCCGTGCTGAAAGGTCCACGGCCCCATAACATATAACTTTATACCCCGTGCTGAAAGGTCCACGGCCCCATTACATATATCATATATCCGTGCTGAAAGGTCCACGGCCCCATTACATATCATATATCCGTGCTGAAAGGTCCACAGCCCCATTACATATATCATATATCCGTGCTGAAAGGTCCACGGCCCCATAAAATAACTTTATTTTCCGTGCTGATAGGTCCACGACCCCGTAAAATAACTTTATTTTCCGTGCTGATAGGTCCACGGCCCCATAAAATACTTTATACCCTGCTGTTGATCCCCAGGTCACGCTTTTATACCCTGCCTTTGCAGACGTGACTTTTATACCCTGTGATCAACCCGCAGCCATTTTGTCTTTCGAAAACTTAAAACTTTTCTTGTAACACATGTTCTTTCGCAAAACAAATCTCAAAACAAATGCAAGTGCCCATGTCATGATGCAGGATGCTCATGTAACATCATATCCAACGTATAAACATGCACACACACTTTACATATCAAGTACAAAGTCCTGAACCCCTATCACATTCTGCTCGTATCATTTCATGTCCCTTCGTATTACGAAATCATCTCGAGTTCACACTTAACCTTGCTCGTTCATACTTCCTCAAACACACCCTTTTCGTACCATTTTGTGCTCTTTCATATTGCTAACTCACTTTGGGTTCATACCTAACTTTACTCATTCACACTTAACGTTTACTACCCAAATACACCTCATTCATACCACTTCATGCCCTTTCGTATCACGAATCCTCTTCGAATTCATACTTAACCCTACTCATTCACACTTAATGTTTACAACTCTAGCACACTTTCAAACACTTTGTAATTCATGAACAATGGAAGATAATAAAGGTATCCCACACACTCATCTTACATATCAAGTATACGGTCTTGCACCTCAAACACTCCCTGTTTGTATCTTTCCAAGTCCGTTCGTCTCACTAATTCACTTGGGATTCAATCTTATTCTTACTTAGTCAATCTTACCATCTATCCCTCAATTACACCTCAAATACCCTTGCATTTTATGTTCAAAGAAAGTGTATAAAGTTGCTACACTTACATAGGGCACCTAAAGGGTCAAAGAGACTTCCAGTATAGTTAGAACGCTACATGAAGCGCCTATAGTGACTTAGAGCGCCTATACTAGGCGTTCGAAGTGTTCGTGGATGTTCCGTAGACATTGAACGCCTACATGAGGCGCCTAATGTGACATAGAGCGCTTCATGTAGGTGTTCGAAGTGTTCGGGGATGATTCAGGACACATTGAACGCTACATTAGGCGCCTAATGTAACATAAAGCGCCTAATGTAGGTGTTCGAAGTGTTCTGACTGTTCTAAATCACAGTTTTTCTGTACGGGAAAGCTTCAGGACACATTGAACGCTACATTAGGCGCCTAATGTGACATAGAGCGCCTAATGTAGGCGTTCGAAGTGTTCTGACGATGCCAAACTGCAGTTTTTCTGCAGTAACTTTCTCTCCAACACCCTCCTTCTTCAACCCTTTCATTTTCAACACTTAAAGATCCATCTTAACATCTAGATTCATCTTACTTAACACACATCTAAACATGAATCGATGCCTAGCCATGCCTAACAATATCCACTCTAGCCTTCAATCATTCACAACCTTCAAAAGATCTCATCAACTTTCCCAACACAACAAGACTACAGCAATGTCTTCACTCATCTCTCAATTTCCTGCACTTACTCTCAACGTCTAAGTGTAGACAATCAACATAAGATTAGAGCAAGACAATAAGTACATCAAGATATACACTTTTATGGGCATGCTTGACAACAACAAAGCACCACACAACTATTTTCAGAACTATGGCCCAAAGAACAAGACTTTACACAATTAGCAACAAGACTTACATATAACGAAGCATTTAAGATAAACAAGACAAGAATACTAATGTGTGATTCATGTTTTCTCTTTGTAAGAACATAGGGCCTAAAGTATCAAAATTTACATAAAGCGTATAGAAAGATTACTTGCCTTAAAATCTAGATAAGCTTACAAGCGTACTGCAGAATTTTGGTAAGGATTGAACCTAGATCGGCCTTCTTCCTTCCTTTTCTTCTTCTCTTCTTCTTCTTTCTCTATTCTCCTTCCCTTTTCTCTCTAGGCGGTTTTCCCTCTCCTCTTTGGTGTGGAAAACGTCCCCTTATGGTGAGATGGGGAGTTATACTAACTTCCTATAACTCCCCCTATCTCCTAGTAGGGACCTTTTAGGTAATTTCTATTAATTACCTTTAATTCTATTTTGAACCCTTCTTTCTTATTCTTCTATGTTTTAGGTGACTAAGTCTCATAACCTACAAAATTAATTAAGTTGTTTTTTTAAGGTTGACCTCTAAGTATTTGAAAATCGTGCTTAAAAGTCACGGGGTGTAACATTCCACCCCCCTTACAAAAAGTTTCGTCCTCGAAACTTACGTACCTTAGTCAACGAGCTGAGGATATTTCTCCCGCACTTGTTCTTCGAGCTCCCAAGTGGCTTCATGTTCCGGGTGGGAATCACTCGCTTCCTCAACACTTGATCCTTTCGGTCCACTAATCTCACCGGTGCCTTTTTATAAATAACATCTCTATTGAGTTTCCAAAAGTTGTGCTTCGAGCACGTGGCTTGGATCTGTCACGTGCTTCCGTAACGGTGATACGTGAAAGTCGTTATGAACTTGCTCTTATACCGAAGTTAATGCCAACCTATATGTCAAAGCTCCCAACTTCTCAAGTTTCTCGTAACAACCAATAACGTGGGCTCAGCTTACCTCTGATTCCGAATCTTATAGCATCCTTTGTAGGTGATTCTCTTAAATAGACCTTTTCCGCCTACATTTACTCCAAAGACCGTCGCCTGGCACCCGTCCAAAGTCTGCTGCGCTCTTGAGCCATCTTAAGTCTATCTTAAATGATTTTCACATTTTCTAACGTCTTCTCAAGTAACTCAGATCTTGTGAGGGTCCTCACACCAACTTCATCCAATAAACGAGGGACCCACACTTCTCTCTATACAACGCTTCGAAAAGAACCACGTCACTTGCATGGTGGTGCCTGCTATTATACCAGAACTCCATTAATTTAATCATTCCATCCCAACTTCCTTTGAAGTCTAGGACACCAGTCTCTAACATGTCTTCTAGGGTATGGATAGTCCGCTTAGATTGTCTATCGGTTCGAAGATGATACACTGTACTTAACCTAAATTCCGTCCCCATGGCTCTCTAAAATACTGTCCAGGGCTTGGAAGTAAACCGTTGGTCTTGGTTAGGTGCTATGCTCATGGGAACACCATGCAGGCTGACAATGTTGTCCATATCCAAATTTACCAACTTATCGAGAGATGCTTCCCTTGAGACAGGTAGAATATGTGTAGACTTGGTCAACCGATCCACAATCACCAAGATCATGTTATCCCCACTTATTGTCCTCGGTAAACCAGCCACAAAGTCCATTGTGACACATTCACATTTTCACTAGGGAATCTCCGACAGCATCGATATTCCACCAGATCGTTGGTGTTTATCACCACTTACTGACGCACCAGACATCTCTCAAATCTCCACAATATGCCTCTTCATCTTACATCACCAATAGTATTGTCATGGATCCCTGTACATTTTGGTGCTCCTAGAACATATCGATAACCTTGAGCTGTGAGTCCCTTGCAATATTTCTTTCCTTAGCTCATCTAAATCAGGCATACACACATTTTTTCTTAAACATAAGCGCCCGTCCTCACTGGTTTGAAATCCATCAACCTGACTATACCTCAGTTTCCCAGCAATATCACCCACAGTCTTATTCTTCTTTTGAGCTTCTTTCAACCAAACCATCAAACTCGGGGTGACGATCAATGATGCGAAAACATTACTATAGAAACAACAAAAACCATGTTAAATTCCTATATTTCTCTCTCAAGTGGTGACTATCGCACATGGTTAGATTTTCCGTTTAATACATTGGCCACTTTATTAGCTCTTCCTGGATGGTAATTAATTGTCAAGTCGTAGTCCTTTTATAGTTCCAACCGTCTTAGCTGTCTCATGTTTAGCTGTCCTGAGGCATACGCGATATCTCGTTCGTATTGCATCAAAACACAGTCTACAAGTGGAGTATCATCTCAACTCAATTTGGATGGAAAGTCATAACTTACACTACAGTTTACATACCTAGACTGTTTTTTTTGACACATCACTACATATCACAACCCATCAATACCAGAAGGTTGAGCCAATACTGGAGCAATGGTTAACCTCCTCTTACGCTCCATGAAGCTTTTCTCGCATTATGCCGTCCACTCAAACTTGGACTTCTTGTGAGTAAGGCAATTGAGAAACTTCGCTATTGTCAAGAATCCCTCGACAAACTTCCCATAATAACTAGCTAGACCCGAGAAACGCCGACTTCGGTGTCATTCGTAGATCTAGACCACTTGGTAATAAGTTCAACTTCCTTCAATCAACAGCAATTCCCTTGAAAGGTTATACCTTCCATCACAGAATTCTTAACTGTCACTTGTTTTAATCGATAGTCAATGTTGATGTGAAATCGTAATTTGATCTTGGACGCTTGGACACAGTATGGAATCTCCAACTATTCTGGTGAACCACAAAGGCGCTTAACAAATCCCTTTGCCACAAAAGAGGGGTTCACGCCGCTATCAAAAGTACATTGGTGAATATCTTGTTCACTAAAGTTGTACCTCATACCACATCGGCGACTTCCAAATATCCATGGCAATCATGAAATTAACGCGGACATTCGTCCTCGGTTGCTGAGCAACTTCTCCTAGAGCATTCTTTCTCATCTCTGAGCAATCTCGAATAAGATGACCTACCTATCCGCATCGATAACACACTCTTGCCAACTTCCCACATTCACCAACATGGCTCTTATGGCAATGTGGAAAACTCCTACAGCCAGATTTACATCTGGGCTCTACGGTGGGGGTCTCTAAAATCTTCCCGACCAGACATCTCTTCTGAATCTTGATCCAAACGTCCTGGCCTGCCACTAACTCAATCTCTTCTTTTAACCTCTTATCTTTGTCAGAGTGTACTGCATCAGCCTCTCTTGCCACCACTCTACGAGAATCACTCTCGACGCAGAGGCATGCATCCATCATGTCCTCGTTGGTTCTCATCCATGCGCTTACAATTGCTGACTGAATTCTTGAGTCCGAACCTCGCTCCAATTTTGTCATCTTTAAGCGATTATCAGGCATAATCACAGGAGCGAACTTACCCAAAGCACGGACATGGTCGGCATACTCCGACAACATCATCCAACTCTGTTTTAGCCAGTCGAACGCCCTTATCTTGTCTAAGATCATTGTCTCGGACACGTAATACTTCAGAAAGGCATCTCAAAGTTTTATTCAAGAGATCGGTGTGGTCCAAAATTACAATTATTATAGAAAGTTCAATGATATACGTGCTCGCACACACCCAACCCAGATCATACTTAGGCTCTAGAGAATCAGCACTTAAACCTAAGGATCAATCTTATGGGAGAATCATGACTTAGGTGTCTAAAAGATCATGAACCTAAGTTTCCGCGATAGATCTGAAGCCTAGGGCTCTGATACCACCTGTAGCGCCCCAGCCCGATACCGTCATCGGAACCAGTGCACCCGCCGTAGTCTACTAGGAGAACTACGAAGCGTCAAAGCAGATCAAGTGTACATCATTCACGATGTAAGATAAATCAGCGGAAACGTCATCAAATTTAAACCTTCATCGTCATTAAAACATCCATAAAATGTAGCGGAATTAAAAGATGTTTGTTCTTCTCGCCAACATAAGTTTTAGATCAATATAACAACAACAGAGTTTTCCAAACTGAAATAAAGTAATCCAGCATCTATCTATTCCCCATGACCATCATCCCATTGAGCCCACTCGCCGTCATCTTCAATAAATATCAACTCATATTCAGGCTCACCTGAAAAGGAACAGAGTAATTGTTCTTAGCGAAATTATCGCCAGCAAGTAACCCGTCTATACACCTTACGGAATCACACACGTCGAGTCACCAGTGTATAAAACATTGCCCAAAAATAAGGTGCTCGGGTTAGCAATTAGCATCTTAGTAAGAATTCCTTAGAACCGATAAAGCACATATATGTACACAGATACGGGAACCAACATGTATTGAAACAACGTATCACATAAGCAAATCATAGACTAACCACGTTTCTTGCATGTCAAGTCTTATGCTTCGTGTATCATGATGCATGTACCTCTTTAAAATCACACACAACACCCATGCATATGTCTTCTTTCATAAACATGTCATGCATGTCATTTCACAAAACATTTCATCACTTTACATATCATATTCTTCGCATAGCAGAACTTTATACCCTGTGGGTGATCAGTCCACAGCAAACATAACTTTATACCCCGTGCTGAAAGGTCCACGGCCCCATAACATATAACTTTATACCCCGTGCTGAAAGGTCCACGGCCCCATTACATATATCATATATCCATGCTGAAAGGTCCACGGCCCCATTACATATCATATATCCGTGCTAAAAGGTCCACGGCCCCATTACATATATCATATATCCGTGCTGAAAGGTCCACGGCCCCATAAAATAACTTTATTTTCCGTGCTGATAGGTCCACGGCCCCATAAAATAACTTTATTTTCCGTGCTGATAGGTCCACGTCCCCATAAAATACTTTATACCCTGCTGTTGATCCCCAGGTCACGCTTTTATACCCTGCCTTTGCAGACGTGACTTTTATACCCTGTGATCAACCCGCAGCCATTTTGTCTTCGAAAACTTAAAACTTTTCTTGTAACACATGTTCTTTCGCAAAACAAATCTCAAAACAAATGCAAGTGCCCATGTCATGATGCAGGATGCTCATGTAACATCATATCCAACGTATAAACATGCACACACACTTTACATATCAAGTACAAAGTCCTGAACCCCTATCACATTCTGCTCGTATCATTTCATGTCCCTTCGTATTACGAAATCATCTCGAGTTCACACTTAACCTTGCTCGTTCATACTTCCTCAAACACACCCTTTTCGTACCATTTTGTGCTCTTTCATATTGCTAACTCACTTTGGGTTCATACCTAACTTTACTCATTCACACTTAACGTTTACTACCCAAATACACCTCATTCATACCACTTCATGCCCTTTCGTATCACGAATCCTTTTCGAATTCATACTTAACCCTACTCATTCACACTTAATGTTTACAACTCTAGCACACTTTCAAACACTTTGTAATTCATGAACAATGGAAGATAATAAAGGTATCCCACACACTCATCTTACATATCAAGTATACGGTCTTGCACCTCAAACACTCCCTGTTTGTATCTTTCCAAGTCCGTTCGTCTCACTAATTCACTTGGGATTCAATCTTATTCTTACTTAGTCAATCTTACCATCTATCCCTCAATTACACCTCAAATACCCTTGCATTTTATGTTCAAAGAAAGTGTATAAAGTTGCTACACTTACATAGGGCACCTAAAGGGTCAAAGAGACTTCCAGTATAGTTAGAACGCTACATGAAGCGCCTATAGTGACTTAGAGCGCCTATACTAGGCGTTCGAAGTGTTCGTGGATGTTCCGTAGACATTGAACGCCTACATGAGGCGCCTAATGTGACATAGAGCGCTTCATGTAGGTGTTCGAAGTGTTCGGGGATGATTCAGGACACATTGAACGCTACATTAGGCGCCTAATGTAACATAAAGCGCCTAATGTAGGTGTTCGAAGTGTTCTGACGGTTCTAAATCACAGTTTTTCTGTACGGGAAAGCTTCAGGACACATTGAACGCTACATTAGGCGCCTAATGTGACATAGAGCGCCTAATGTAGGCGTTCGAAGTGTTCTGACGATGCCAAACTGCAGTTTTTCTGCAGTAACTTCCTCTCCAACACCCTCCTTCTTCAACCCTTTCATTTTCAACACTTAAAGATCCATCTTAACATCTAGATTCATCTTACTTAACACACATCTAAACATGAATCGATGCCTAGCCATGCCTAACAATATCCACTCTAGCCTTCAATCATTCACAACCTTCAAAAGATCTCATCAACTTTCCCAACACAACAAGACTACAGCAATGTCTTCACTCATCTCTCAATTTCCTGCACTTACTCTCAACGTCTAAGTGTAGACAATCAACATAAGAGTAGAGCAAGACAATAAGTACATCAAGATATAAACTTTTATGGGCATGCTTGACAACAACAAAGCACCACACAACTATTTTCAGAACTATGGCCCAAAGAACAAGACTTTACACAATTAGCAACAAGACTTACATATAACGAAGCATTTAAGATAAACAAGACAAGAATACTAATGTGTGATTCATGTTTTCTCTTTGTAAGAACATAGGGCCTAAAGTATCAAAATTTACATAAAGCGTATAGAAAGATTACTTGCCTTAAAATCTAGATAAGCTTACAAGCGTACTACAGAATTTTGGTAAGGATTGAACCTAGATCGGCCTTCTTCCTTCCTTTTCTTCTTCTCTTCTTCTTCTTTCTCTATTCTCCTTCCCTTTTCTCTCTAGGCGGTTTTCCCTCTCCTCTTTGGTGTGGAAAACGTCCCCTTATGGTGAGATGGGGAGTTATACTAACTTCCTATAACTCCCCCTATCTCCTAGTAGGGACCTTTTAGGTAATTTCTATTAATTACCTTTAATTCTATTTTGAACCCTTCTTTCTTATTCTTCTATGTTTTAGGTGACTAAGTCTCATAACCTACAAAATTAATTAAGTTGTTTTTTAAGGTTGACCTCTAAGTATTTGAAAATCGTGCTTAAAAGTCACGGGGTGTAACATTCCACCCCCCTTACAAAAAGTTTCGTCCTCGAAACTTACGTACCTTAGTCAACGAGCTGAGGATATTTCTCCCGCACTTGTTCTTCGAGCTCCCAAGTGGCTTCATGTTCCGGGTGGGAATCACTCGCTTCCTCAACACTTGATCCTTTCGGTCCACTAATCTCACCGGTGCCTTTTTATAAATAACATCTCTATTGAGTTTCCAAAAGTTGTGCTTCGAGCACGTGTCTTGGATCTGTCACGTGCTTCCGTAACGGTGATACGTGAAAGTCGTTATGAACTTGCTCTTATACCGAAGTTAATGCCAACCTATATGTCAAAGCTCCCAACTTCTCAAGTTTCTCGTAACAACCAATAACGTGGGCTCAGCTTACCTCTGATTCCGAATCTTATAGCATCCTTTGTAGGTGATTCTCTTAAATAGACCTTTTCCGCCTACATTTACTCCAAAGGCCGTCGCCTGGCACCCGTCCAAAGTCTGCTGCGCTCTTGAGCCATCTTAAGTCTATCTTAAATGATTTTCACATTTTCTAACGTCTTCTCAAGTAACTCAGATCTTGTGAGGGTCCTCACACCAACTTCATCCAATAAACGAGGGACCCACACTTCTCTCTATACAACGCTTCGAAAAGAACCACGTCACTTGCATGGTGGTGCCTGCTATTATACCAGAACTCCATTAATTTAATCATTCCATCCCAACTTCCTTTGAAGTCTAGGACACCAGTCTCTAACATGTCTTCTAGGGTATGGATAGTCCGCTTAGATTGTCTATCGGTTCGGAGATGATACACTGTACTTAACCTAAATTCCGTCCCCATGGCTCTCTAAAATACTGTCCAGGGCTTGGAAGTAAACCGTTGGTCTTGGTTAGGTGCTATGCTCATGGGAACACCATGCAGGCTGACAATGTTGTCCATATCCAAATTTACCAACTTATCGAGAGATGCTTCCCTTGAGACAGGTAGAATATGTGTAGACTTGGTCAACCGATCCACAATCACCAAGATCATGTTATCCCCACTTATTGTCCTCGGTAAACCAGCCACAAAGTCCATTGTGACACATTCACATTTTCACTAGGGAATCTCCGACAGCATCGATATTCCACCAGATCGTTGGTGTTTATCACCACTTACTGACGCACCAGACATCTCTCAAATCTCCACAATATGCCTCTTCATCTTACATCACCAATAGTATTGTCATGGATCCCTGTACATTTTGGTGCTCCTAGAACATATCGATAACCTTGAGCTGTGAGTCCCTTGCAATATTTCTTTCCTTAGCTCATCTAAATCAGGCATACACACATTTTTTCTTAAACATAAGCGCCCGTCCTCATTGGTTTGAAATCCATCAACCTGACTATACCTCAGTTTCCCAGCAATATCACCCACAGTCTTATTCTTCTTTTGAGCTTCTTTCAACCAAACCATCAAACTCGGGGTGACGATCAATGATGCGAAAACATTACTATAGAAACAACAAAAACCAGGTTAAATTCCTATATTTCTCTCTCAAGTGGTGACTATCGCACATGGTTAGATTTTCCGTTTAATACATTGGCCACTTTATTAGCTCTTCCTGGATGGTAATTAATTGTCAAGTCGTAGTCCTTTCATAGTTCCAACCGTCTTAGCTGTCTCATGTTTAGCTGTCCTGAGGCATACGCGATATCTCGTTCGTATTGCATCAAAACACAGTCTACAAGTGGAGTATCATCTCAACTCAATTTGGATGGAAAGTCATAACTTACACTACAGTTTACATACCTAGACTGTTTTTTTTTGACACATCACTACATATCACAACCCATCAATACCAGAAGGTTGAGCCAATACTGGAGCAATGGTTAACCTCCTCTTACGCTCCATGAAGCTTTTCTCGCATTATGCCGTCCACTCAAACTTGGACTTCTTGTGAGTAAGGCAATTGAGAAACTTCGCTATTGTCGGGAATCCCTCGACAAACTTCCCATAATAACTAGCTAGACCCGAGAAACGCCGACTTCGGTGTCATTCGTAGATCTAGACCACTTGGTAATAAGTTCAACTTCCTTCAATCAACAGCAATTCCCTTGAAAGGTTATACCTTCCATCACAAAATTCTTAACTGTCACTTGTTTTAATCGATAGTCAATGTTGATGTGAAATCGTAATTTGATCTTGGACGCTTGAACACAGTATGGAATCTCCAACTATTCTGGTGAACCACAAAGGCGCTTAACAAATCCCTTTGCCACAAAAGAGGGGTTCAAGCCGCTATCAAAAGTACATTGGTGGATATCTTGTTCACCAAAGTTGTACCTCATACCACATCGGCGACTTCCAAATATCCATGGCAATCATGAAATTAACGCGGACATTCGTCCTCGGTTGCTGAGCAACTTCTCCTAGAGCATTCTTTCTCATATCTGAGCAATCTCGAATAAGATGACCTACCTATCCGCATCGATAACACACTCTTGCCAACTTCCCACATTCACCAACATGGCTCTTATGGCAATGTGGAAAACTCCTACAGCCAGATTTACATCTGGGCTCTACGGTGGGGGTCTCTAAAATCTTCCCGACCAGACATCTCTTCTGAATCTTGATCCAAACGTCCTGGCCTGCCACTAACTCAATCTCTTCTTTTAACCTCTTATCTTTGTCAGAGTGTACTGCATCAGCCTCTCTTGCCACCACTCTACGAGAATCACTCTCGACGCAGAGGCATGCATCCATCATGTCCTCGTTGGTTCTCATCCATGCGCTTACAATTGCTGACTGAATTCTTGAGTCCGAACCTCACTCCAACTTTGTCATCTTTAAGCGATTATCAGGCATAATCACAGGAGCGAACTTACCCAAAGCACGGACATGGTCGGCATACTCCGACAACATCATCCAACTCTGTTTTAGCCAGTCGAACGCCCTTATCTTGTCTAAGATCATTGTCTCGGACACGTAATACTTCAGAAAGGCATCTCAAAGTTTTATTCAAGAGATCGGTGTGGTCCAAAATTACAATTATTATAGAAAGTTCAATGATATACGCGCTCGCACACACCCAACCCAGATCATACTTAGGCTCTAGAGAATCAGCACTTAAACCTAAGGATCAATCTTATGGGAGAATCATAACTTAGGTGTCTAAAAGATCATGAACCTAAGTTTCCGCGATAGATCTGAAGCCTAGGGCTCTGATACCATCTGTAGCGCCCCGGCCCGATACCGTCATCGGAACCAGTGCACCCGCCGTAGTCTACTAGGAGAACTACGAAGCGTCAAAGCAGATCAAGTGTACATCATTCACGATGTAAGATAAATCAACGGAAACGTCATCAAATTTAAACCTTCATCGTCATTAAAACATCCATAAAATGTAGCGGAATTAAAAGATGTTTGTTCTTCTCGCCAACATAAGTTTTAGATCAATATAACAACAACAGAGTTTTCCAAACTGAAATAAAGTAATCCAGCATCTATCTATTCCCCATGACCATCATCCCATTGAGCCCACTCGCCGTCATCTTCAATAAATATCAACTCATATTCAGGCTCACCTGAAAAGGAACAGAGTAATTGTTCTTAGCGAAATTATCGCCAGCAAGTAACCCGTCTATACACCTTACGGAATCACACACGTCGAGTCACCAGTGTATAAAACATTGCCCAAAAATAAGGTGCTCGGGTTAGCAATTAGCATCTTAGTAAGAATTCCTTAGAACCGATAAAGCACATATATGTACACAGATACGGGAACCAACATGTATTGAAACAACGTATCACATAAGCAAATCATAGACTAACCACGTTTCTTGCATGTCAAGTCTTATGCTTCGTGTATCATGATGCATGTACCTCTTTAAAATCACACACAACACCCATGCATATGTCTTCTTTCATAAACATGTCATGCATGTCATTTCACAAAACATTTCATCACTTTACATATCATATTCTTCGCGTAGTAGAACTTTATACCCTGTGGGTGATCAGTCCACAGCAAACATAACTTTATACCCCGTGCTGAAAGGTCCACGGCCCCATTACATATATCATATATCCGTGCTGAAAGGTCCACGGCCCCATTACATATCATATATCCGTGCTGAAAGGTCCACGGCCCCATTACATATATCATATATCCGTGCTGAAAGGTCCACGGCCCCATAAAATAACTTTATTTTCCGTGCTGATAGGTCCACGGCCCCATAAAATAACTTTATTTTCCGTGCTGATAGGTCCACGGCCCCATAAAATACTTTATACCCTGCTGTTGATCCCCAGGTCACGCTTTTATACCCTGCCTTTGCAGACGTGACTTTTATACCCTGTGATCAACCCGCAGCCATTTTGTCTTTCGAAAACTTAAAAATTTTCTTGTAACACATGTTCTTTCGCAAAACAAATCTCAAAACAAATGCAAGTGCCCATGTCATGATGCAAGATGCTCATGTAACATCATATCCAACGTTTAAACATGCACACACACTTTACATATCAAGTACAAAGTCCTGAACCCCTATCACATTCTGCTCGTATCATTTCATGTCCCTTCGTATTACGAAATCATCTCGAGTTCACACTTAACCTTGCTCGTTCATACTTCCTCAAACACACCCTTTTCGTACCATTTTGTGCTCTTTCATATTGCTAACTCACTTTGGGTTCATACCTAACTTTACTCATTCACACTTAACGTTTACTACCCAAATACACCTCATTTATACCACTTCATGCCCTTTCGTATCACGAATCCTCTTCGAATTCATACTTAACCCTACTCATTCACACTTAATGTTTACAACTCTAGCACACTTTCAAACACTTTGTAATTCATGAACAATGGAAGATAATAAAGGTATCCCACACACTCATCTTACATATCAAGTATACGGTCTTGCACCTCAAACACTCCCTGTTTGTATCTTTCCAAGTCCGTTCGTCTCACTAATTCACTTGGGATTCAATCTTATTCTTACTTAGTCAATCTTACCATCTATCCCTCAATTACACCTCAAATACCCTTGCATTTTATGTTCAAAGAAAGTGTATAAAGTTGCTACACTTACATAGGGCACCTAAAGGGTCAAAGAGACTTCCAGTATAGTTAGAACGCTACATGAAGCGCCTATAGTGACTTAGAGCGCCTATACTAGGCGTTCGAAGTGTTCGTGGATGTTTCGTAGACATTGAACGCCTACATGAGGCGCCTAATGTGACATAGAGCGCTTCATGTAGGTGTTCGAAGTGTTCGGGGATGATTCAGGACACATTGAACGCTACATTAGGCGCCTAATGTAACATAAAGCGCCTAATGTAGGTGTTCGAAGTGTTCTGACGGTTCTAAATCGCAGTTTTTCTGTACGGGAAAGCTTCAGGACACATTGAACGCTACATTAGGCGCCTAATGTGACATAGAGCGCCTAATGTAGGCGTTCGAAGTGTTCTGACGATGCCAAACTGCAGTTTTTCTGCAGTAACTTCCTCTCCAACACCCTCCTTCTTCAACCCTTTCATTTTCAACACTTAAAGATCCATCTTAACATCTAGATTCATCTTACTTAACACACATCTAAACATGAATCGATGCCTAGCCATGCCTAACAATATCCACTCTAGCCTTCAATCATTCACAACCTTCAAAAGATCTCATCAACTTTCCCAACACAACAAGACTACAGCAATGTCTTCACTCATCTCTCAATTTCCTGCACTTACTCTCAACGTCTAAGTGTAGACAATCAACATAAGAGTAGAGCAAGACAATAAGTACATCAAGATATACACTTTTATGGGCATGCTTGACAACAACAAAGCACCACACAACTATTTTCAGAACTATGGCCCAAAGAACAAGACTTTACACAATTAGCAACAAGACTTACATATAACGAAGCATTTAAGATAAACAAGACAAGAATACTAATGTGTGATTCATGTTTTCTCTTTGTAAGAACATAGGGCCTAAAGTATCAAAATTTACATAAAGCGTATAGAAAGATTACTTGCCTTAAAATCTAGATAAGCTTACAAGCGTACTGCAGAATTTTGGTAAGGATTGAACCTAGATCGGCCTTCTTCCTTCCTTTTCTTCTTCTCTTCTTCTTCTTTCTCTATTCTCCTTCCCTTTTCTCTCTAGGCGGTTTTCCCTCTCCTCTTTGGTGTGGAAAACGTCCCCTTATGGTGAGATGGGGAGTTATACTAACTTCCTATAACTCCCCCTATCTCCTAGTAGGGACCTTTTAGGTAATTTCTATTAATTACCTTTAATTCTATTTTGAACCCTTCTTTCTTATTCTTCTATGTTTTAGGTGACTAAGTCTCATAACCTACAAAATTAATTAAGTTGTTTTTTAAGGTTGACCTCTAAGTATTTGAAAATCGTGCTTAAAAGTCACGGGGTGTAACAGGCATCATCAATGAAAGTTATGAAATATCGATTTCCACCTCGGGTTAAAACACCATTCAATTCACATATATCTGAATGAACATGTTCCAAGAGTTCGGTTTTCTGTTCTACTTTTGGAAACAGTTTCTTTGTCATCTTAGCTTGTATGCATACTTCACATGTTTTTTCATTTTCATGTTTGCAAGAAATTAAGGCATGCTTAGACATGAATCTAATAGTAGTACTACTAATATGAGCAAGTCTATCATGCCACAATAAAAAAGAAGAATCAACAGAGTAAACACAAACTGTGGAATTTTTATTGATACTCAATTTAAACATCCCGTCGCAAGCATAACCTTTGCCGACAAAGATAACTTTTTGGACACAATTATTTTGTCCCCCTCCATTACAATCTTGAATCCGTTTCTACAAAAAAGACTAGTAGAAACGATATTCTTTGAAATCTCAGGTACATGTAGATTATTGACTAATAACAACTTCTTTCTCAAAGTAAAGTCTAACTCTACACTACCTTTACCCAAGACTTTTGTGGCGCTGTGGTTTCCCATCAAAACCTGCTGGCAATCATCCACAACATGATAGGTCTTGAATAGAGTCCTATTGTTGCATATGTGTACAGTCGCACCCGAATCGAACCACCAGTCATTCGTGATTTCGTTCGTAGCCATATGAAGTTATGTTACCATACCAACATGCAATCCAGAAACCATTGCTACCAACTGATCGGTCTCAATGTTTCCCATGTTTGCATTGTTGGTAAGTTGGGAACTACCACCCTGTTTTTGTTTCTTTCGAAACCAACAGTCCTTCTTGAGGTGTCCTTTCTTGCCACAATTATAGCATCGCTTGCCTTTCTTAGATTCTGCTTTGTCTATGGATTCAGACGTCTCGGAGTTCTTTCTTTTGTTTCCAACCCAACTCTCCGTTTTCCCTTTGACATAATGCACTCTAGGTGCATCATCAGAAACATGTCTTTTGACAAGACTTCTAGTTTCTTCTTCAATTCGCAAATGCTTTTGAAGTTGCTTAAGGGAAAAAGATTCAGTTGAGTGCAGTAATTTCTTCCTGTAGTTATTCCAACTAGGGGGAAGCTTTGCGATTATCCCTCCTACTTGCAATGCCTCAGAAACTTCCACATCCAGCTCTTTGAGTTTGGAAACAATGACATGCAACTCATGCACTTGGTCTATGATTGACAAATTTTCAACCATATTAAAATTAAAATACTTCATCACCTATAATTTGTCCGCGCCTTGCTTCTCATTGTTGTACTTAAATTCCAAGGCGTGCCATATCTCCTTCGATGACGAAGTAGCAGTAACAGATCGTAAATACGATCTGACAGATTGTTGAGGATGCCCTGGACACAACATATTGTCCTCATGTCTCTTCCTCCAAGCGGCCTTAACCTCCTCGGAGTCCTTTTCTTGTGGGGTCGACAGGTCCTTCAGATTTGGGTCTAAACAATACCCAATATGAAGTGCAGTCTGAACAAAGATTGCCATTAGTTTGAAAGATGGTTCTTCTAACTTTATCTCTGATGTATTCTACGTACCAAGCTTACATCATAATTTACTGAGCATTGGACAGTTATCTCTAAAAGGCAATAACATAGTCTTCGATCATGGAGTTTGCACAGTAAGTGATCCGAGAAGAGGAGTAATTGCAAAGGTAAACATGAATATTAGTCGTTTGTTTCCGCTGTCAATCAACTATGGCAGTTTAGCTTGCTTTAGTTCTATCAAATATGATGATACATGGCTATGGCATCTGAGATTTGGACACTTGAATTTCAGAGGTCTGAAGTTTTCTGTCAGAAATAAATCTGTTCTAGGATTGCCAAATATTGATTTTCCACAGAAAGTTTGTGAATCATATACATTGGGAAAGCAACACAGATTTCCATTTCCAAAGAATGAGGCCAGGATGGAGAATGCACCACTGGAGTTGATCCATTCAGACTTATGCTACGTAGAAGTACCTACAAATGGTGGTTGTAAGCATTTTATAATTTTTAGTGATGATTTTAGTCGGAAAACATGAGTGTATTTTCTTATAAACAAATCTGACGCATGTGATACATTCAAAATTTTCAAAGTGTACATTGAAAACAAAGTGGTTTTGTGATCAAAACTTTGAGAACAGACAGAAGAAATGAATATACTGTCTGTGATGATTATCTGGAGAGAAACGGCATTAAGCATCAAATGATAGTGAGATATACACCTCAACAAAACAGGGTGGTTGAAAGGAAAAAATAGAACAGTTATGGACATGGTAAGATCAATGATGCATTCAAAGAATCTACCAAAATCATTTTGGGCCAAAGCCGTTGCTTGTGCTGTCTTTGTCTTGAATAGGTGTCCTACAAGGAGTATTGCAGAAGGAAAAACTCCTTACGAGGTATGGACAGGTTAAAAACCAAATATTGGACATTTGAAAGTATTTGGTTGTATTGCTTATGCTCATTTTACAGATGTGTTGAGGAAGAAATTGGATGATAAATCTGAAAAATGTGTTTTTATTGGATATTCTCATGAAACAAAAGGATATAAACTTCATAATCCTGTTACCAGAAAAGTTATTATCACTCGAGATGGAGGCTTGGGATTGGCTAAGAAATGAGCCTAAGAAAATAGAAAATTCTTCATTTCCTCTGATTGTTGGTTCTCGTATACAGGAACCAAAACCACCAAGACAGGATATTGTGTCCAAACAATTATCAAGTCGTCCACAACGGGAGACGCGATTACCAACCAGATTGCAAGATTATGAAATTGGTAATGACATTGAATTATCTGATGAAGAAGTTGTGAATTTTGCATAATTTGCAGATTGTGATCCAGTGACATTCGAAGAAGCTTTCAGAAATGATAATTAGATTCATGCCCAAGAGATTGTTGGGTCCGTAACACACTCTAGTGGTGAATAGAGGGTTGGGCAATTTTGCAGAATTTTCTTGTTTGGCTCAACTCAAACGGAATTCAAAATCAAAGCAAGAATGGAAGATGGGAAACAATGAATGAGTACACCGAATATATAGTGGTTCGAATCATAAATAATTCTACTTCACTACCACTGTGTTGGCAAAGTGGATTTTCAACAACTACTCTTCTTATTAAAGCTAATAAGAACAACCACAACAAAACTTACCCTAACACCTTAGTGTAAGCAACCACAATAGCAACTTCTTGCACAAAATACACTTGTGCAACTACAGCAACTACAGCTCTAGCAAGAACAACTTCTTGCTACCTCACAACTTCAACAAAGTTTTCTCAAGAACTTTTTCACAGTGGGTTGAAGGAAATAGTAGGCTTCAAACTTTCTCACTAGTGTAAACACAAGCAAGAGATCAAATATTTATGGTTCCCCTTGTGTTAGACTCTCTATCTCTCAATATACAACAATGAAGAACAAAGAAAGGTTTAACAAGCTTTAAGCACTTTTACAAATATGAGAGAAGTATACTACAATGAATGATGAAGCTTGATGATGGTGAAAGTGTTTATTTGCCTCATCCAAGCTTCTTCGATTTATAGATGATGTTCACCACGTTTTTGAAGTCTCCACAATGTCTTCAACTACATCAAATGTCAAGATAATGTCCAAAAATGTATTTAGCCACCTTATAGAGTGATTTGATCCTCAATAGCTAACCTAGGATTGCTTAGACATGGATGCAATAGTCAAGGCAGCATCTATTATGATCTAGTAAAGTCTATAAGAAATTTGAGCAAGATTGGATAGAGAAAACACCATGAATCTCCCTTGGATTTTGTTCCAACGTTCATAAAAATTTGAATTTTGGGGGACATCGATCGATCAAAGTGCCTGTGGGAGAGATCGATGTCCTCCATAAACTTTGCAGTTTTGAAACTGCTTTACATCGATCAATCGAAGTCTCCCCTGGAAAGATTGATGTCACTTTGATCGATCGATGTCCCCTAGACTGAGAGATCGATGTTAGACAGAAAGTTTTATGCCTGACATCGATCGATCAAAGTCTCTCTTGGGAGAGGCTGAAGTGATATCGATCGATGTCCTCAGGTTAAGAGATCGATGTTGCATAGAAAATTTTCTGCCTGACATCTATCGATCGAAGTCTCTCTTTGGAGAGACTGAAGTGACATCGATCGATCAATGTCCTCAGTCTGAGAGATCGATGTTGGACAATAAGTTCCAACCTCAACCATTTTTGACATAGTGTAATTTTCTCATTTTGCATCAAGTCTCAAGTGTCAATTTAACTTATTTAAATCATCTTTACATCATCAAAACATTTTATATCTTAACAATCTCCCCCTTTTTGTTGATTTCAAAACCATGATTCAAAAGATGTTTTTTGCTTGATAAATTAACATCTAAACTTACAACTCCCCCTTAGTCCATGCCCTCTCATCATATGAACATATCAAAAACTCTCCCTCAACATGTAATCTTTCCAAAATCAATAAATATGATGACAATATCAAAATGCTCTCCCTCAACCCATGCACCAAATTTCATATTTTCATCTTTTCAATATGTGAGTTAGCATACCAAAGTAACAATGTCTAACAATGTTAATATCAATCATTTTACACAAGCATACTAGCATACTAGCATGCCAAAATCAAATGTTATATACCAAACAAGCAATGTAAGTGCCCAATTAACTCATGCTTCATCAACTCATATCAAACACTCATGCTACTTATGCTAACAAGCAACCAATGTGAAGACCAAGTAACTTCAATAACAACCTTTAGCATTAGCAACTTCTAATGTCACCAAACCATGCCATGCCAAATCCAACTTCTCCCCCTTTTTGAAAACATCAAAAAAAATTATAAAAGACAAGAAAATGAAAGATATCATTAAGAGAATGCTAAGTTTTGAGATACATAAGATACTCAAACTTCCAAGTCAATCCTAAAGCTACGATGGGAATGGGGAGAACTAAGATAGCTATTCTTCGTCGGAAAAGAAGCACAATCCGGATATAGCCGGCTTTAGTTTTGTCTTCAGTTTTTGGTACTTAGACTTTTGAACGTTTAGCTCTATTTGCAGCGTTGTGACTTAAGTGCTGACCTTTGTCTCTAAGGTTTTGATTCTCTCCTGGAGGTTTTTGTGATCCTTCTCCAAATCATCAATCCGTACGGCTTCCTTGGTTAAGTCCTCTCCCCATTGACCAAGAGTACGGTTTATATCTTCAATCTCAGCCTCCGCGTCGAATGGCACCTCTGAATCACTATCTTCCTCCATTGGAGCTTTTCTATTGTCCACTCGGGAGGTAGAAATGGGTTGTGTTAGAGGTTTTATGGGTTCAGTGGATGGCTCGGTGGGTTGTGTTGGAGGACCAGGATCTGCGGGTGGGATATCTTCAGCTTCTTCTTCTTCTTGTTCATTTTGACCACCCCACCGTTGTGCTTCATTCCGTGACTTATGTATTTGTTGGATGTTGGCCTTTGTATAATAATCCTTATTGGATATTTGTTCTGTATATTCCTCATCCAACTCCACATTTGCCTTTTTGAGCAATCTATAAATTAGATTGCTATATGGAAGCGCCTTTAATTTCTTCGTGACGGCTTCCATCATATTCGCAAATACTATCTCGCCAAAATTCACTGGTTCCCTCATAGCAAGACGATAAGCAACATAGAAATCTAAGTTGCTAGGAAGTTTAGCCGACTTGCCATTTATACAGAATGTAACAATGGCAAGTAAAACACGATATACTAGAGCCATGTCATTTGCGTTCTTTGAAGGACGAAAGTCGAGGAAGGTTTTTACTTCATCTTCGGTTATTTGATACTTATAGGTATCCCACCTTCACGAATCAAAATCTTCCCAACCCTCATCAGGAACGCCAAGAAACTCATTTATTGTCTTACTGTTAAACTCTAACAACTGACCATCTATCACTGAATTTAAAGAAAATGTTACTCCATTTCGGTAGTCTACCCATAAGTTAGCATAAAACATTCGAGTGTAATGGGTAGACATGTACTCCATTTGAGAAACTTTCCAAATAGGTCTCCATTTTTATCATCAAACCAACTGATGATCGGCCTTAATTCCTCATTGCTCACAATATCTTCAATTTTGAGCAATTTTAATGGAATGGTAGACCTCTTCTTGTTTTCTCATTCATTGAATAGCAATTGAGCTCTAAGTGAGATGTAAGCAAATTTACCTGTACCCGTTGGCTCTTCCAAAGCATTCTTATACTCTCCGGACTTGAGCCATGGAAAATTGTTGAGTGTTAGCTTTCCTCTTACCTCACTTAACATGGCTTCATGAGAGGAGGTTGCTTTCTTCCTCAATCCTTGTGTCCTAGATCCAGTTGGAACAAATGGAGGAGATTGTTGAGGCTCACTTTCACCCTCATGAGAGGTTCTTTGCCTCTTGGAAGAAGATTTTGTTTTGGGGGCCATTGGAGGGTTAGGGTGCAAAATTTTCAGAAAATAGGGATGGAATGATGATGTTTTTGTGAAGAAAATGACTGATTTGAAGAAAGAAAAGAAGATTTGCGCAAGAATCTTGAGTTATAGAGATGGATTTCGGTTTTGGTGGAGAGATTTGTTGAGTTTCTGCTAGAATGAGTTAGATATGCATTTTTTTTTGGAAAAAGGAAAGTGCAGAAAAATTAGGTCTTGCAGCTTTTAATCTTTTTACCCGCAATGACATCGATCGATCAATGTCTGAGACTTCGATCGATCGATGTCATCCACTTCGATCGATAGATGTCTTGATTTTACATCAGTCTCTGAAACAGCTATATAGATCGATCGATGTATGCTGGAATCTGCGTTTTTAACAGTTTTGACCCTCTAACCATTGTTTATCATCCCTAACTTGTTCTAATTGATTCGAATGTCTCAGTAGGAAGGGATTTGGTAAAGATATCCGCTAGTTGGTCATTGGTTGGAAGAAATTCAATGCATACTAATCCTTTTTGAATGCGATCCCATATGAAGTGATGCCTCACTTTAATATGTTTGGTCCTACTATGGTGAATCGGGTTTTGTGCTATACTTATAGCTGATGTGTTGTCACATAAGATGAGAACTTTATCAAATTTAACATTGTAATCATTTAAGGTGTTGATCATCCAAAGTAGTTGTGCACAACTTGAAGCGGCCGATACATATTCGGATTCCGCCGTTGAAAGTGACATACTATTTTGTTCCTTGGAGAACCAAGAAATTAAGCAATCTCCAAGAAATTGACATGTCCCGGAGGTGCTTTTTCTACCGACTAAGTTTCGGGCATAGTCGGATTCACTATACCCTCTTAAATCAAAACAACCATTTTTGGGATAAAATAGCCAAAATTCAAGGTTCCTTTCAAATACCTAAAGATACGTTTAATGGAAACTAGATGCGATTCCTTAGGCATACTTTGAAATCTAACACACAAACACAACATGCAAAATATCCGGTCAACTAGCAATCAAATAAAGTAACCTACCAATCATACCTCTATATTTGGTTACCTCAACCTGCTTTCCTTTTTCATCTTTGTCAAGCTTTGTACTTGTACTCATTGGTGTACTCACACTTCTTCCATCCTCAAACTTGCATTTCTTGAGTAAATCCTTCGTATACTTTGTTTGTGATATGTATACTCCATCTTGAGTTTGCTTGATTTGAAGACCAAGGAAGTAATTGAGTTCACCCATCATGCTCATCTCACATTCTCCTTCCATCAATTTAGCAAAATGCTCACAAAGAGAATCATCAGTACCACCAAATATAATATCATCAGTATAAATTTGAACAAGCAATGGATGATTTCCTTGTTCTTTAATAAAAAGGGTATTGTCGACTTTTCCTCTTGAAAACTCATTTTCAAGTAGGAAGTTACTTAATCTTTCGTACCATGCTCTAGGAGCTTGTTTAAGTCCATAAATGGCCTTATTGAGTTTAAATACACGATTTGGATGATCATGATTTTTAAACCCGGTGGTTGATCTACATACATCTCTTCTTGAATTATTCTATTCAAGAATGCGGATTTCACATCTATTTGATATAGTTTGAAATCCTTATAGCATGCATATGCTAATAGCATCCTAATAGCTTCTAACCTAGCTACAGGGGCAAATGTCTCATCATAGTCTATACCTTCTTCTTGTCTATATCTTTGAGCTACTAACCTAGCTTTATTTCTAGTAATGTTTCCTTTATCATCCATTTTGTTTCTAAATACCCATTTAGTGCCAATTATGGGATGATCACTAGGTTTATCTACTAATTCCCAAACATCACTCATTTCAAATTGATTTAGCTCTTCTTGCATGGCTAATGCCCAATCTTCATCATGTACTGCCTCTTTTATATTTTTAGGCTCAACTTGTGAAATGAAGGCATTTTTATTAAATTTCCTCCTAATAATTATGCCTTGACTAGTTTCACCTAATATTAATTCTTTAGGATGATCTTTCCTATACTTATATGACTCCGATAAATTTGAAATATCTCCTCTTACTTCTTCATCTTCAAACTTAGGTTCAAGTGGATCAATCCTAAGGTCAATGACAATATTCCCTTTTGGATTTTCAAATTTTTCTACATGACTTACTTCAATTATTTCCTCATCATCATTATCATTTATACATGGTTCATCCTCAAGGAGTTCACTAAACTTGACATGAATTGACTCTTCAACTTTCATACTCCTTTTTGTTATATACTCTAAATGCCTTGCTATTTTGAGCATATCCCATAAAGATTCCTTCATCCGCTTTGAAATTGAGTTTATCTAAGTTATCTTTCGTGTTAAGTATAAAACACTTACAACCAAATACCTTGAAATAACCAATATTTGGTACTTTACCTTTCCAAAGCTCATAAGGAGTCTTTTTGAGAGATGGTCTCAAATAAACTCTATTCATAACATAACAAGCGGTGTTTACCGCTTCGGCCCAAAAATACTTGGGTAGCTCAAATTCATTTAGCATGGCTCTACTCATTTCTTGAAGTGTTCTATTTTTCCTTTCCGCAACACCATTTTGTTGAGGAGCTCTTGGAGCCGAGAAATTGTGTCCATACCCTTTGGATACACAAAATTCTTGAAACTCACCATCAAACTCACCACCTCTATCAATTCTAATTTCCTTAATTGTGTCTTTTTTTTTAATTTTCTAATCTTCTACAAAGTTTTATAAATTCTTGGCATGCATCATTCTTTTTAGCTATAACCATTACCCAAGTATACCTAGAGAAGTCATCTACCACCACAAAGGTGTAATGTTTTCCACTTAGACTTGCCGTATCAATATCCCCATACAAATCCACGTGAAGTAATTGTAGAGGTTTGGTGGTGGAGATTTCACTTTTTGGCTTGAAGCTTGTTTTAACAAGCTTTGCCTTTTGACAAGTGTCACATAAGCCGGTGTTTTCGAAATTCAATTTTGGAAGACCTTGGACCTTTTTATTTTTGCAAATCTCTGTTAAATTTTTAAAACTAATATGTCCAAGTAGTCTATGCCATAGTTGGGTCAAATCATTTTTGGCAACTAGGCAAGAAAGATTTTGTGATATCAAATCATGTGTGCTAAATTTGTAAACATCATTTTTCCTTATAGCCTCAAAAACAATATTATCGTTTTTTTTTGACAATGCATTTTCTTTTCACAAATTCAACCTGAAAATTAGCATCACATAGTTGACTAACACTTATCAAATTATATTTAAGCCCTTCTACATATAGTACATTATTAATAGTAAAAGAAGAGTTACCAATTTCTCCATGTCCAAGGATTTTGGCTCTCCCATTGCCAAAATATACTGTTACACCATCTTGGAGCTTGAGCTTGGTGAATAGAGTTTTGTCTCCGGTCATGTGTGTTGAACATGCGTTGTCCATGAACCATTTGGTTCCTTCTTCTTAGGCTACTCCATTTATCTTGAGAGCCTACAAAACCAAAAGATTTATGCATTGGTACCCTTTGATGGTTGGGTCCTTTAGGTTAGTTTATCGACTCTTAGGCTTCCAGACATACATACTTCCAAATCTAGTTCTATATGCACTCTTCACATGTCCTACTTTGTTACAATGAAAACAAGTGGGTACATGCCTTGGTTTGTAAGGTGATGAGTTATGTTGTGTTTTTCTCTTATTTTCCTTTTTCTTTAATGGATTAGGCTTAATGGAGGAATGTGATGGATTAAATCCTAGACCGGATTTATCATTTCCAACTCTTTGATTTCCAAGTAATTTGTCTAGATTATTTTTACCATCGGCTAGTTTTTGCAAGTCTAATCTTAGCCTCTCAATTCTTTCCTAATTTTCACATTTTCAGGAGCTACGGTTTTATGCATGGTAAGTATGATGTCATGATCTTGAAACATCAAAATGTTCTTATCATGCAAGCTCTTATTTTCTAAAATGCACTTCTTGAACTCTTTTTTCAAATGCTTATACTTTAAATTCAGTTTTTCAAAAGCATTTTGCAAATCCCCTATTTCATCTTGTAAATTAGAAGGATTAGAATTTACCTCAAGGCCATCTTCAATTGCCATAAGACAAGTATGTTGAGCTTTTGGATTTTCCACTATTGCAACAAGTCCAACATCTTGACCTTTACTTTCTTCTCCTTCCGATTCGGAAAGGAGATCATCCTACGTGGTTACCTCCGCATTAAGAGCTTTCTTCTTTTGAGGAAAAGCCTTCTTTTCTTGTTTTTGCGGCTCCTTGACATGGCAATCGGCAATGAAGTGACCGAGTCGACCACATCTATAGCAATTTTCACTTGCTTTTTTTTCCTTGGGTGGTCTCTTGAAAAACTTTCTTGCTTGAGCCTTATTTTTTGTTGCCATTCTTCTAAATTTTCTCACTAGAAGAGCAACTTCCTCATCCGATTCATCGGACTCTACCACCAATCCTTTGTGTGATGTTTATGTAGGCTTGATAGGGTTCATCATATTTTGTTCATTAATAAGAATTTCATGAGTCAGAAGATTATTGGATAGCTCATCAAGGATAAGAGTCTTGAGGTTCTTTGATTCGGTGACGGCGGTGACTTTAGGTGTCCATTCTCTTGGCAAAGAGTTGAGAAGTTTTGAGACAAGTTCTT
>AP025044.1:31612650-31647569 GCA_036186865.1 Eustoma russellianum
TTTTTCACAAAAACGGCTCTAGGGTTTTTTTATGACTCTGTGTATTTTTCGTGTGTCTTGTGTATACGAGATACACAAGTATATATGCACATACGTAGACATCAGAATCCGAGCCCTAATCGGATTAGTGGATGCCAATCAAAATCCATATCAGATACGGATTCTATCAGGATATTCAAAATCCATATCAGATATGGATTCTCTCGTTATTATCCGATAATACACATGTATATATAATCACCAAAAACCCGATAATAATAATAATTAATATCCAATATTAATATTATTAATATTAAAACGATAATAATAATAATAATAATTAATATCCAATATTAATATTATTAATATTATTAATATCAGCCTTATGCATTCTTGTGTGTGACCCGATAGGCCCATATTAATTGGCAGTTGATTAAATCTCTATTAAACCAACAAGTCGTAATTGGCCTCTAGCAAGGCATTACAACTACCCAATTAATACGAGTAAAGTCCAACTAGCCTAATAATAGTACATGCACTAATCCCTTTGTCACACGATATCTAGTTTGAACATAAGTCATGGTCAGCGTCATATTTATATAGTTCAAACATATGATTACTCGATCTCTAAGTAGACTGATAAAACAAATGATATTGATCACACTATCAATTCATTTGAGCACGGCCATGCATTTCACAGTCTCACTAATCGAGGGGCCCAAAGATATCTCTCTCAAAAGAGAGGGACAAATTCTATCTTGATTGTTCAATATCCTCTACATAATTTCTATCACATTCAATCATGACCTTTATTATTATCCAGTTACAGATAACGTTTGATCATGTCAAAATATAATAGTCCTTATGTTGGAAACTATGACAATCTCAAGTCAAAGGATTAAAACATGACTATCATGAGATTTACTTATGACACTAATCCATGTAGCAATCTCATGATGGGTCTATCCAATACAATGTTCTCTAACAAGTATCTATGAGATTGATTCGTATCACCATACACATAATCATCTCATGATTATCAAATCAATACTCATACTGATTATAAATTATTTTATCTCCATAACAATAATGAATCAGGGACATATATCAAAATTGTGTAACATACTAACCAACAATAATGATAATAAAACCTCTTTTATTAATAATAAATGCATAACATAAATATACAAATCATGGCCTAGGGCACATACACTAACAATCTCCCACTTGCACTAGGCCTACAAATATCTGAGACCCATAGATCTAGTGTGCTGATCATGCTTGACCCGTGAGAGAGGCTTACTCAATGGATCCGCTATGTTATCGTTTGTGTCAACTTTGCATATCTTGACATCTCCTCTATCGATGATGTCTCGAATGAGATGATAGCGTCTGAGTATATGTTTAGATCTCTGATGAGACCTAGGCTCTTTTGCTTGTGCTATGGCACCATTGTTGTCACAATAAATGTCCACAGGATTTGCAATGCTAGGTACAACTCCTAGCTCAGTAATGAACTTCTTCAACCAAACTGCTTCTTTAGCTGCATCTGATGCTGCTATATACTCAGCCTCTGTTGTAGAATCAGCCACAGTGCTTTGTTTTGAACTCTTCCAACTAACAGCTCCACCATTCAATGTGAATACAAAACCGGACTGCGATCTGAAATCATCTATGTCGGTTTGGAAGCTAGCATCTGTGTAACCATTTACAACTAACTCGTCATCCAAACCTCCATAAACCAAGAATACTTCTTTAGTCCTTCTGAGGTACTTAAGAATATTCTTGACAGCTGTCCAGTGACCTTCACCAGGGTCAGCTTGATATCTACTTGTTGTGCTCAATGGATATGAGACATCTGGTCTAGTACATAACATGGCATACATGATCGATCCTATAGCAGAAGCATAAGGAATTTTTTCATTCGATCTCGCTCATTAGATGTCTGAGGACATTGATTCTTGCTAAGATGAATGCCATGAGACATAGGCAGTAATCCTTTCTTGGACTCTTGCATGTTGAACATCTTCAACATTTTATCTATGTATGTACTCTGACTCAAGCCTATTATCCTTTTAGATCTATCTCTATAGATCTTGATACCAAGGATATAGGTAGCCTCGCCCAAGTCCTTCATTGAAAATGAATTCCCCAACCAAGCCTTAACCTTTTGCAAGGTAGGGATATCATTCCCAATAAGCACTATGTCATCCACATATAAGACCAGAAACACTACTGCACTCCCACTAACCATCTTGTAAACACAAGGTTCATCTTCATTCTTGATGAAACCAAAGTTCTTAACTGTTTCATTAAAACGAAGATTCCAGCTTCGAGATGCTTGCTTCAATCCATAGATGGACCTTTGAAGCTTGCAAACCTTCTTTGAATTCTCAGGATTTACAAAACCCTCAGGTTGTGTCATGTACACATCCTCGAGTAAATTTCCATTAAGGAAAGCAGTTTTGACATCCATTTGCCATATCTCATAATCATAGTATGCTGCAATGGCAAGGAGAATTCGAATAGACTTAAGCATAGCTACTGGTGAAAAGGTTTTATCATAGTCTATACCATGAGTTTGCTTGAAACCTTTAGCCACAAGCCTTGCTTTGTAGGTTTGCACATTTCCATCCATGTCAGTTTTCTTCTTGAAAACCCATTTGCAACCAATAGTCTTAATACCCTCTGGAGGATCAATTAAAGACCAAACTTGGTTATCAAACATGGATTGCATCTCAGAATTCATAGCTCCAAGCCATTTATCTGAATCTGGACCTGACACAGCTTCCTGATAGGTAGTAGGCTCATCTTGATCTATGAGCATAACTTCACTATCATCAGTCACAAGAAATCCGTATCTCTCTGGCTGACGATGTATCCTATCAGATCTGCATTGGACTTGTGTTACATTTTCAGGCTCCACAACTGTTTGTGGGTCTGAAATTGTCTCTAAAGACGATTCAGCAATATCTTGTGGAATTTGAGTTTCCTCAAGTTGTACTATACTCCCACTAGTTCTGCTGGAGAGAAACTCCTTTTCCAAAAATACTCCATTTCGAGCAACAAACACTTTGTTCTCTGAGGGAATATAGAAATAGTACCCTTTAGTTTCTTTAGGATACCCCACAAAAATACATTTGATAGATTTTGAAGCTAGCTTATCTGACATTAATCTTTTCACATAAGCTTCACAACCCCAAATCTTAAGAAAAGACAAACTGGGTCTCTTACCAGTCCACATCTCATATGGTGTCTTTTCAACCGCTTTAGATGGCACACGGTTCAAAATGAATGCAGCTGTCTCCAAGGCATAACCCCAAAAGGATAAAGGAAGATCTAATTGACCCATCATAGATCGAACCATATCCAATAAAGTCCGATTTCTCCTTTCAGAAACACCATTCCATTGTGGAGTTCCTGGAGGAGTCAACTGTGAAACGATTCCACAATTTCTTAGATGTTGGTCAAATTCTTGGCTCAAATATTCACCACCTCGATCTGATCGAAGGGTTTTAATTGTCTTACCAAGTTGATTTTGTACTTCATTTTGAAAAGTTCTAAACATTTCAAAAGACTCATGCTTATGTTTCATTAGGTAGACATAGCCATACCTACTCAAATCATCAGTAAAAGTAATGAAATACTGAAATCCTCCCCTGGCACTAATGCTGATTGGGCCGCATACATCTGTATGTACCAAGCCCAATAAGTCATTAGCCCTTTCACTATGTCCAGTAAAAGGAGTTTTTGTCATCTTTCCAAGCAAACAAGACTCGCAATTTTCAAATGATTCAAAATCAAATGAATCTAATAATCCATCTTGATGGAGTTTAGATACGCGCTTCTCATTTATATGGCTAAGGCGACAATGCCATAAATATGCAGGGTTTAGTTCATTTGGCTTAGTTCTCTTTGAAGATATGTTATAAATATTACCGTCATTGGAATCATCAAGGTTAAGGACATAAATGCCATTATAACTACTTGCAATACAATAAACCAAGTCATTTTTATCAAAAATAGAACACTTCTTATTTTTAATTAAAAATGAATAACCTTCATCATCCAAAACAGACACTGAAATAAGATTCCTACTCATAGTAGGAACATAAAAGCAATTGTTTAAAACTAACAAAAGCCCATTGGGCAAGACAAGCTCATAGGTCCTTACAGCTATAGCAGCAACTCTTGCTCTATTGCCAACACGTAGGTCCACCTCGCCCTTCTTCAGCATCCTACTCCTTTTGAGCCCCTGCATATTTGTACAAATATGGGATCCACATCCAGTATCTAATACCCAGGAAGAAGAAGTAGATAAATTAATTTCTATAACATAAATACCTGAAGATGTAGTCGTACTACCCTTCAGCTTCTTCAACTCCTCCAAATAAACATCACAATTTCTTTTCCAATGCCCAGGCTTGTTGCAATGGAAACACGTTCCTTCCTTAGGAACCTTTGCCTTGGGACCAGGTTTCGGTTTAGCTTGACCCTTTGCCCCTTTTGCACCCTTTGCACTTTTAGCCTTACCCTTGCCTTTAGCTTTCTTTTTCATTAGCTTGGTATTGACACTCAATACATGGGTAGGCTTCTTGATATTCCCCTCAGCAGTTTTGAGCATACCATGTAGCTCAGGAATGAACTTTTCCATATTATTCATATTGTAGTTCATGACGAACTGAGAAAAACTGCTAGGCAAAGAGTGTAGGATCAAATCCGTGGCGAGTTCCAAACTCAGGGGATATCCAAGTCTTGCAAGGTGATCTATATAGCCTTTCATCTTCAGAACATGAGCGCTAACAGATTCACCTTCAGACATCTTACAGTCAAAAAGTGCAATAGCGGTGTCGAACCTATCCTGCCTAGCCTGTTGTTGGAAAGCTTGTTTGAGATGCACACTCATCTCATAAGCTTCTAAGTGTTCCAGGTCTTTCTGAAGTCCTGGACACATAGTTGCCAACATTAGACATCCTATGTCATTGGAATCTTCAACATGCTTCTTATACTTGTTCTTAACAGCAACAGAAGCATCAGCAGGAGGGGGTTCAGGGACAGGGTCATCGAGCACGTAGGACTTCTTTTCTTGCTTGAGAACAATTCTCAAGTTTCAAAACCAGTCAACAAAATTAGTCCCACATTCTTTTAGTTTTTCCTTCTCAAGGATAGATCGCAGCGATAAGGTGGAATTGTTATTAGCAGCCATTTATGATCTACAAAACATGCAAAGTAACACTGTATTAATAATGAGGTTAAAATTTATAAAACTCCCACTAAAACATAACCCTCAAAAGAAATATTTTAGTGAGCTAAGATCCATATTTGACTTAATTCTAAACTCAGCTTTGGCATGACGCTTAAAATTAAGTTATTTAGGTAGGTAACATCTTTACCAATTACATCTCATGTAACTCTTAGAATTTATGGAATAATGACATCATATATCATTGTATGTTAGATTCCATCTAATGCCTTGGGCCCAAAACCGTTTTGATAGCCCAATTAAGTCTAACCAATTTTAAACATATGAGTAGCACTATTACTCATCCTACGTAGCTAGGAATGTTTAAAGCACATTGCTTTGGCAATACCTACTTTAATACAATCCCAGTTTTAATAGGTGTTTAAGACATGGATGGCATAAAGACTTAAATTATTGATGAGGGTTCAACTTAGTTTATGTCTTGCATTGCATATCATCATATCGTAGCATCCTATATGCATATATAATCTATCATCCACGCATCTCATACAAAATGATAAATATGTAAACGTGACATAGCATGGCCAAACTAAATATGATCTTCATGAGACCAAATGAAGATCATAAAGGAAACCCTATGTGAAAGACTTCCTATTACAACATTTGCAATGATACATATCTTCTTGTCTTGAGCTCGTGTCTCCATCTCCATGGAATCCACCCGTCCTTGGTATGTGTCGCCATCACCACTTTTGTAGCTTGATTCTTCATTTATTACAATAATAAAGAAAAACCTAACTGCTTGTATAATTAAATACAACAAAAACTACAGCGGCACACATGCCATAATAACCCAAAACAAAAATATGACTAAGTCAATCACATAGGTCCTGAGGCCATGCTATGCACCATGTAAAGACATCAACAATTATAATATGTTTTACACAAACATATTATAACAAATAAATATATATTGACATTCTTAATGTCACGGTAACGAACTATAGGGCGTACGCATACGGCGGTCCCGCTAGCCGGTTAGCGGGAGGGGTTCCGAGGGTATCAATCACATTGATAATTTTCTTTTCGAAACCCTAATACAGACGCGTCAATCATATTAACGATCTTACTATTTTGAATACGTGTAAGCCCTTATAGAAGCACCGATCGAACCGAGAGTTATCATTCAAAACCCAAAACAGAATCATCAATCGAATTGATAATCTGCTGCTCGAAATCCGAAACAGAATCAATCTGCCATTCGAAATCCGAAAACAGAATCATCAATCGAATTGATAATCTGTCTGTTTTGAATATGCATAACTCTTACAGAATCATTATCGGTTGTTCATATCGATATAAACATAATCGTTTTTGATCATCACATGAAAAACGAAAATTTATATCACATATAACAATCTCGAATCATAACGTCTCATGAAAACGAATTGAAAACATCAATCCGCTTTCACCAGATAAGATTCGAATAGGGTTTTACACATAGCGTATGTTTATATCTAATATAAACAGAATCGGTTTTGATCGTCACATGAAAAACGAAAACTGCCGTATACAAATCATCTCATGAAAACGATTTGAAAAACACCATTCTACTCTCATCATATGAAATCCGAGTTGGGGTTTTTGTACATATCATGCCATACGAAAAACAGTAAACATATAATCACATAAGCATGATATAATCGATTTAAACGAAATCAACAAGTGGCTCTGATACCACTGTTAGGAAATCAACCGAGATCACTGCAAAACGCGCAGCGGAAAACAAAAACTTGACCTCTGATTTCCTACCAAGGATCCATGTTGTTCGTTTAATTCGACAAAAGAAATCAAAAATTACCTCCGTAGATTCGAAATCTGTAGATGGAAGAGGTGCGAAATCACGAACACCCTCTGTCGGTATCCACACGAACGCTTCCGCCCGGAGTGCTAGCTCTTCAAACGGCGCGGCTGAAGAACTCGTTTTTCACAAAAACGGCTCTAGGGTTTTTTTTATGACTGTGTATTTTTCGTGTGTCTTGTGTATACGAGATACACAAGTATATATGCACATACGTAGACATCAGAATCCGAGCCCTAATCGGATTAGTGGATGCCAATCAAAATCCATATCAGATACAGATTCTATCAGGATATTCAAAATCCATATCAGATATGGATTCTCTCGTTATTATCCGATAATACACATGTATATATAATCACTAAAAACCCGAAAATAATAATAATAATAATAATTAATATCCAATATTAATATTATTAATATTAAAACGATAATAATAATAATAATAATTAATATCCAATATTAATATTATTAATATTATTAATATCAGCCTTATGCATTCTTGTGTGTGACCCGATAGGCCTATATTAATTGGCAGTTGATTAAATCTCTATTAAACCAACAAGTCGTAATTGGCCTCTAGCAAGACATTACAACTACCCAATTAATACGAGTAAAGTCCAACTAGCCTAATAATAGTACATGCATTAATCCCTTTGTCACACGATATCTAGTTTGAACATAAGTCATGGTCAACGTCATACTTATATAGTTCAAACATATGATTACTCGATCTCTAAGTAGACTGATAAAACAAATGATATTGATCACACTATCAATTCATTTGAGCACGGCCATGCATTTCACAGTCTCACTAATCGAGGGGCCCAAAGATATCTCTCTCAAAAGAGAGGGACAAATTCTATCTTGATTGTTCAATATCCTCTACATAATTTCTATCACATTCAATCATGACCTTTATTATTATCCAGTTACGGATAACGTTTGATCATGTCAAAATATAATAGTCCTTATGTTGGAAACTATGACAATCTCAAGTCAAAGGATTAAAACATGACTATCATGAGATTTACTTATGACACTAATCCATGTAGCAATCTCATGATGGGTCTATCCAATACAATGTTCTCTAACAAGTATCTATGAGATTGATTCGTATCACCATACACATAATCATCTCATGATTATCAAATCAATACTCATACTGATTATAAATTATTTTATCTCCATAACAATAATGAATCAGGGACATATATCAAAATTGTGTAACATACTAACCAACAATAATGATAATAAAACCTCTTTTATTAATAATAAATGCATAACATAAATATCCAAATCATGGCCTAGGGCACATACACTAACAAACGGAAATATAAAATATTCTGTAAGAAAATATATGAACAAATCGTTTTTTCCGTAGGCTGGTTTACAAGTACGGAAGCAAAATTAGCCTCGTAAAATTTAGTAGACTATATAAAGAAATGTGATATCATAAGGTATTTTCGAAAATGAAATGTATTTTGAAGTCCCTGTAAAATATAGGTATAACTCAGTGTATGTGCTTATATAAAATATTTATCTGCTAGAGAAATAATAGTCCAATATTTTGTATAATTTCTATAATCCACCTTTATTTTCAAAAGAACAACCCGTCTACGTATCGTTTCTTTAAGTCTAACCTTCGCCTACTGTGGTAAAATATTTATCTTAAATTCGTTCAATACCTCTAATAAGGCTAATATCGTCGACCTATTCAGATTACCCTATATTCAACATCTTAGCCCTAGACTATAAATTCTTTTGTACAATATCCTTAACTAAACTCTACTAATTATAACACTAATCGTTATTTAGTTTCTATCATTCTACTATAAATCATCTCTTAGTATTTACTCTACTATTACAATTCATTTCTTAATATCTATGGTCCTAAATTAGTCCTAAGTCTACTCTGATGTTACCGTCCAAGTAAGAATATGGACCTTCTTTAATTTACCCTAATGGTGTCAAGTACCGTGTTGCAGTTATGGTAAGGCAGCCCGAGTTACTGCCTGACCCGTTAATATTGACCTAATGTTTGTACTAGGATATTCTGATTAACATCGTCATTCATTCAAATCAATTATATAGTGTTCAGCTAGGGTTACTCAGATCACGACTTAGAGAGTTGTGATCAACCTTAAATAAGAGAGAATTGTATGGGATATCTTAGATATACGTGTTTTCAAGACCGTTGGCCCTCTATAGTTTAGGATCATAACTTATTTCTAAGATCGTGCTTAGCATCATCATTCTTACCTCTAAGATCGTGTCTTATTTCTAAATCATAATTAGTACACAATCAACACTTATTATTAATTCCGTACTTATGTCTAAAGTCAACTCGTAATCAAGATCGTTACTTATGTCTAAGATCGTGACTTATGTTCAGAATCACCGCTTATAACTGAGATCAGTACCTATGTTCATGATCATCGCCTTATGTTCAAATCATCACTTATGTCTAAGATTGTGACTTAGAGGCAAAATCATAACTTATTTTCTAATATCATGGCCTGATTCTACACTTCTGCCGTGCATCTAGAGTCATGCTTTGAAGATCGTAATGTCGGCACGAAATACCTCTTGAACTCATTCGGAAAGTTGATCTAAGTGATCGACGGTGTCAGTTTTGCCGCGCCACCACTCCTCCGCATCCACTTGTAAAAGAATTCTCAAGTCCGAGTGCGTTGGTGGTGGGGCCTGTGGCTGTTGGTGTTGTTGCGCCACAGCTTAGGTCATGACCAGTAGTGCGTCGGTCAAGGCCTGGGGAAGCACGACCTGCGATGGAGCCCCATTCTCAGAGTGGTTCTTATTGCCATTCCTACATCTTCTCGGCGCATGTTTGCAAAACCAACGCTTAGTAGCATTCAGTAGTTTCAAAGATAAATACTGAAAGCCCATATGTGTTATACAGGACGGAACTCATAAACTAAAAGAATAATAAAGCTGATTAATTAAATTTATTGCGCTCGCACACACCCAACCCAATCAAACTTATATCTAAGGTCATATACTTAGACCTATGGACCAACTTATGGTCAAAATCATAGCTTAAGACTCTATATGACATAACCTAGGTCTTTGAGGTAGATCTGAAGCCTAGGCTCTGATACCACATGTAGCGCCCTGACCCGGACAGCGGATCCGAAATGGTGCACCCGTCGTAGCTTACTGAGAAGACTACAAGAAGTCTCATCTCTCGAATACACATCATCAATGACGTAAGAGAAATAAGCGTGGAAACATGTATAAAATAAAGTCTAATACCATTAACTTTGTATTCCCAAAAATATAAGTAATTAAAATTGGTTATGGACGCAGCCATCTATATCCTCAATTAAACGAAAGAAAGCTAAGGTAATAAAAAACATCTAAAACAAATCCCAAGATAAGCTCTAAACGTCCCATTCAGCCCACTCGCCGTCGTCTTCTATGAAAATCATGTCATAACTAGGCTCATCTGCAAAACAAAGGTAGTACCCTTAGCGAAAAATGCTAGAAAGTAACCCGTTTATAAGACATACGGGATCAACGCATGGCAAGACATGAGTAATATTTAAATCAAGGGGTTGATGGGGCACATGTCTTGTATACTTTCAAGAGCATAGATTAATAGCGTAACAGCATAAGAGCAGTAACTCATAAACATTCAACAGTTCAATAACAATCAAGTTACCATTCAATCATACCGTAACGACTCACGTGATGCATGACAAAATATGCACGACACTACACAGTCACAAATGCTTATGCAATTCTTTTCAAAACAGTGCATTGCATGTCACAATGTCCGGTCACATAACTTTATACCCTGTGGTGGGCCACAGTTTGTCTTTATACCCTGTGACGCACCACAGCTCAACTTTATACCATGTAATGTGCCAGAGCTTGTCTTTATACCCTATGACACAGTACATCTTATTTTATACCCTGTGATGGTTACATCTTGTCTTTATACCCTGTAACGCATCACAGCTCATTTCTCAAACTTTATACCCTGTGCCGAGGCACAGCTACTATCAAACATAATGCAAATGCAAGTGCCATGATGCAAGAATGCACGTTCACATATCAGTCACGTTCTTCAATCATATACTTCAAATCATATTCTCACTTGCATCGTATCTTCACAAGCTTAAACCTACCTCACATAAGCTTTCACACTAAGGATACGAGGAATGAAGTAACTCTTCTCACACGTTCCATTTGAACCCTATCGAAACTTCAAACATTCATTCTTAACCCCTTTGATCATACACCTTAAAGCCCGATTCAAATACATTACAAAGTCTCTCCCGTTGATTCACCATCCTAAGTCGTGTTTCCAAGCCTTAAACTAGCCTCAATCGGGTCCTAAGAAGTCACTAAGGTCACCCCAAAGGATCCCCTAACTTCCTTCTTTCTTCCCTTAATTTTCCACAAAACAGGTGGACGTCATACCCTGACGTCGATCGATCGACGTACGTCATACCTTGACGTCGATCGATCGACCTGTCACTCAACCTACGTCGATCGATCTACGTACGTCTTAAACACGACAGCCCCTCACATACTATACGTCGATCGATCGACGTACGTTATACCCTGACATCGATCGATCGACGTCATCGCTCCTATAATCTTCATCCTGCGATTTCTGCAGAAACTGCAGAAATAACCCCCAATTTGATCCCAACTTCCTTCCAAACCATTCCAAGCATATTCCCTCTATCAATCCACGCTTAATTCATCCAAAAACATCATCTTTCACAGACATATCAAAGGTTCAAGCCTAAAACTCGAATCATTCATCCAACAAACCCAAAAATCTTATCTTTTCACTCTCTCTTCCCTTCAACCGCAAATATCAACAAAGTAGGGTTCAAGGGATTGTGATTTGCAGGATTTCACAAAATCAACAACAACAACAAATGATTTTCACATATAGTGGCCAAATCTCAAAACCAAATCACATAAACCACGTATAGATTCAAGAAAAGAAATTATTGCATGGTGATCCAATTTTGATATCAAAAATAGGCCTTTTTCTTTCGTAAATCGTAGGAAATCACAAGTAGATTACTTGCCTTTGATTACTCGAAGAAGATTTGAAGAACGAACGAAGAATGGATTGAAAATCTTGAAGAACCTTCGCCTAGGGTTGCAAGAGATGGAGAAAATCGCCTATGGGGATGAGAGGAAGTTGGCGTCGGTTTCTTTTCTGAAATGAGAAGAAACTGACGTCATGTCAGTTTTGATATGGGAAAGGATGGAATTTGAGTTTCTAAATTATATCCTATTATCTTAAATAAAATTCTAATATTCAATTCTAAATTAAATACTACTTAATTCTATCATTTATTCTCTTAATAAATACTAATAAATCTAGTATTCAATTCTTAATTTATTTTTATTAATTGTCATTAATTCACTTAATTTCTTTTTATCCTTTAATTATTCTACCGGGGGTGCGGGGCATAACATAGTAATCGAACTATTACAATCGTTTCAAACTTACAATTTAATTGCTCATCTGCAGTCATTGTTTATACATTAAATACATTTAAGCAAACCTCAAAACCACAATTAGAATGCTCAAATGGACTTATGGGTTAATGTATCTAAACTGATGAAATCGTCATAACAAATAAATGTTTTTGATATATAACCGTTAAGGATGAAATTTTGTGCTGTGGAGCAATGTCCCGTAACTTATAACCTAGTTGGAGATCATTGCATCGTTTATTATTCACTAGTTATCTTAATATATGAATCATTAGTCAAACTAAATTACACATTCCTATTAGGAAATCCATGATAGAATAGAATATAGCAACTACGTCAATTATAATTATACTAGTGTTATCATTGTATTTTGTGGATGTCCATTAGACACGTATCCATATAATATCTATATTGTTTAGAGTGATATCCTTTGAGCGGCCAACTTGTCAGTCATATGTTGTAGCTGCTTACAAAGTTGTTTGTTGGCTATTTGCTTTAGCGGCTTACAATGCTACTTTGGCTATTTGCTTTAGCGGCTTACAATGCTACTTGTCAACTACCTGTTGTAGCTGCTTACAAAGCTGCTTTTCAGCTATTTGATATAGCTGCTTGCAAAGCTACTTTTTAGTTACTTGATATAGCTACTTACAAAGCTGCTTGCCAGCTATACGTTGTAACTTCTTACATTATTGTTCTTCAACTACTTGTATAACAACTTATGAAGCTACCAAATGTAGCTGCTTACAAGTTGTTTATAATCTACTTGCTTAGCTAATGCTTATTTGTTTGTGGATATCAATGAGTTAACTCCATATCCCTTTTGATTTTATTGAAATCATTATATGCCAAGAACATGTAAAAGTTGTGATTTTTCTCTAGTATCACATTGGCAAAGCTCTCAAGGATGAATATTTAACAATGTGGATCTTTTTGTGCTTCTGCAATGTTTGAAGGGAAGAAATTATCACATGAAGATGATCTTTTTCTCTAAAGCCATTATTATTTATTGCACCGGATGTTGTGATAATTAGTGTAGCACCCCGCACCCGAACCCTAACATCGGGAACAGTACACCCACCGTATCTCACTAAGGAGAATACAAAGCGTTATGATCAAAACAGATACACGTTAGCGGAAGTCAAAATTTAAAACCTCGAAATAATTATCATCATAAGTATCAATGTCTAGGCAAATCTAAATCCGATACAAATGTCAAATGTAGATATAACTAAATGTCTAAAGTACATAAACCTCGAGTATCGAAAATCATTATCTCAACTAAGCCCTCGAAAGTCTCATTGGAATGTCATCGGCCTCAATATCTCCACTCTTGGTCATCCTCGGTATGCTAACTCAATCACCTGTCTATCTGCAAAACATGTTAAAGCGTGGTTTGAGCGACAAGTCGCTCAGCAAGTAATCCCACTATACTTACCATGTGATCATACACGGAGAAGCAAGTGTGATAACGATATATAGCAACATAAAATAATATCATGCTTCTCTTCGCAAGTAAATTTACAACTCTGCCCCTAACATCCAAAAGCAAATAGAGCAAATAGACCCAGCAAAGTATAAAACAAAGTTCAATTAAGTATGCAACAAAGTCAACGAATAAACCGATGACCAAGTCAAACCCAACGACAGCCAAGCAAAGGTTAGTCCAAGCTAAAACGTGATGCAATTTTTCAAAACAATGCAATGCCAATGTTCTCATTATTTCAAAACTAATGTTTCCAATATCAATTTCCAATGTCCAAATCCAATGTCCATATCCGATTAAACCGATCCAAAAATCCAAATAACCAAATCCGGTTTAATCGGTCCAAAGTCCAAAATCAAATGCAATGGCTATAGCACTTTCCCTACAAGTGACTTATACCGTAAGACTTACGAATTGATTCTCCCAAAACCAAATATACTATAGACACCCTATCCCAGACTAGGTCGTTACGTCTATAGCACCAAATATATGCCTTTGCACCCTGTCCCAGACTAGGTAGTTACGCTCAGGCCCAATATATGCATACAGAAGCCCTGTCCCTGACGAGGTAGTTATATCTGCAGCAATCCAAATAGGCATACAGAAACCCTGTCCCTGACGAGGTAGTTACATCTGCAGCACTCGATAACAAAATAGGAATCAACCCGGCTTACCGATATATTTCAACTGTAGGGGTGAATTTCCAAAAATATGCAATGCAACTTTTCAAAACCATTCTCCAAGTACCCAAGTTAGTTCAAATTACCAAAATGAGACACAATGTCAACTTTGTCAAAGTTACTAAATTGTCCTCTAAATACCAAATAATTCCCCAACGACACCAAATAATTCAAATACAAATAGACCAAGTAACTAAAATACCAAAACCATCACCATCTCAGCCGTGTATGTATACACGTATATATGCTCACGCCCATACATGCACATATACACGTATATATGCACACGCGACTCCCTCGACCCACTTTTTCCCAAAATCGATACCGATATGGTAATTTATTTCACGTAAAACCATAACCTATGCCAAAAAGGCCCAAATATGTTTTCCCCCTATTGTCATATGAAAACCTCGGGTCTTGCACAAAAATTATAATTCCTTACTCCTATGCATAGTTTTTTTTTTGGTCACATACACATAAAACTATAGGATTCTCATATTATATTTATAAACTTATTTATTTTTTTATACAAAGATAAACCAATGGCAGTACCACACCATTAATTCTCAGCCTTGGTACCTCTTCAGAATCAGCGGCATACATATATTAGTGACATAAAAACTTTGCAGTTTAAATACTTATATATATTTATTTAGAATCTATATTATAATCATATAATAATTTTTCAAAAACTTATTTTCCTCTTGAAATTTCCTTTGTCCTCAGACCCCCCTCCACGTCACATACAATTGCACAGCATATACATTAATCCCAAAACCATGCCTAAAATTTTCAATGTCAGAATCTTATACACCTTTCCCCAGCCTTTGCGCCAACCACTTACCCACAAATCCCAAAAGAACTTCATCCAGCACAAAATAATCATGAAACTATGTTACAGTGCATAAATATATATTCAAAGCATAGTTCTAAATATCCCACACATGTGAATATCCCATCACACAGTGGCCGAAAATATCCCACACATGTGAATATCCCATCACACAGTGGCCTTTTCGGCCACTGATTTCCAATCGTACATATATATATATATAAACACACGGCACACACATATGTTATACATCAATTTATTCAAACACGTATACAAATGCATGATCCAAGGTTAATACCAAAATAACATATAGGTTTTTGCAAAAACATAACAAGTATAGAAAGATTACTTACCTGATTCGATGATAATATACCGTACGGTTGAATTGAGATTGGGTTGGATCGGGTAAAATCCTTTTTTCTTTTTGGTCCACTGTTTGTCCGAATGATCACACAAGCAAATAATGAAATTTGATGTGTGCTGGTTGTGGGCAACGACAAAAGAGAAAGGAGGCTCTTGATGTTCTTATTTTTTTCTTTTCAGCAAGGGGAGGCGGCGGCAGAGGACTCTGTGTGTGCGTTGTTTGTGTAGCTTAGGTTAGGATATATATAGAAGATTTAGGGTAGAGTTTTTTTTTTTTTAGGAAAATCTTAATTTTAGTAGAATTTAAATATCTTAGTTAAAATAGAATTCCGACTTAAATTATATCCTACTTTCAAATTCAAAGTAGACTAGGATTTATCTTATTAATTTTATTTAATTTATTTTCTTTCCTTTGCCCTAACGGGCACGGGCGTAACACTCAGTCAGTGAACATAATTATGTAATGTTCAGTTTATTTCTTAGTTAAGATTATGTAAAGAAATTATCACTGATTCATATATGTTGGAGAAAAGATTATCCACTTTTATGTATCTAATATGCTCCTGCAGCAGCAGTATTGAGAAAAGATTATCCACTTTTATGTATCTAATATGCTCCTACAGCAGCAGTATTGAGAAAAGTTCTTTTATTTGACATACCAATTTTACTATATTTCCTGATGTTATGCCCCGAAATTTCATTACGTCGAAATGTGTCTAATACCGCATTTAGTTACGTTCGAAATTGTTAAGAAATATGTTTGGATAATTTTCAAAGTAATGATTTTAAGTGTTGAATATTTAAGAATGTCAAACATGATGTTATAATTGTTAAAAAGTTGAATAAGTGAAGAAAAATGACATCGATCTCTCAGGTATGAT
This sequence comes from Eustoma russellianum, assembly GCA_036186865.1. Taxonomy (NCBI): domain Eukaryota; kingdom Viridiplantae; phylum Streptophyta; class Magnoliopsida; order Gentianales; family Gentianaceae; genus Eustoma; species Eustoma russellianum. Next base: position 31,629,423 of record AP025044.1, read on the forward strand.
ACATCGATCGATCGATATATACATCGATCCTTACATCGATCGATCGAAGTAAGGCAGGAAAAATCTCAAACCTTACTGTGAGACATCGATCTCTAAACCTGAGACACATCGATCCCTCACATCGATCGATCGATGTAGGTCAGAGACAAAATATGAACCTCACTATGAGACATCTATCTCTCAAGCAGAGACACTTCGATCGATTGATGTCTAGGATTTTTAAATTTTTTTTAAAATATGATAAAATAGTTGTTTTTATTTGTACATGCTTCATATATGTTTATCATGTTGTTATTATCTGATTTTGGTGAATATAATAATGTCTTGTGACTAATGTGCCTTAAAAGTTTCTAAAATTTATCAAAAAGGGCAAAAGTGGTATTTTGAGTTCTTATAGGTACTTGACATGGTGAAAATGATACAAGGACTTTATTATCTCTTAGTCATCATTATGAAGGTGTTTTTCATATATATTTCTGGCCATCAGGATCATTTTCAGAGCTTTCTCTCAACAGAGGTATTTTGGTCATTTTACTCTCGAAGGACAGTTTCGTTATTTTACTCAAGGACACCTCTTGAGTATCTTATTATCTTGATTATGAAGTTCATTTATGGTATTCTTGAAGATTATTTGACGGTTTTGTATTCTATGTTCTTATTTAGTGATAATATCGACGGCAGTGGGATATGTGACGGTATTCGATGTCACATTTTATTTTATTCTTGAAGACTCTTCTGTATATGTTATTGGAGGTTCTCATTCATATTTTTGCAGAGATTCTAAGGGTGTTTTGATACAAAATTTACCACAACATACAACATCTTCTTCCTACGATTCCGATATTCACACGCGCATCAAAAATCAAATCTTTTTCGAGTTTTCATACGAAAATAGCATCATACATATGTATACATATACGATCATATATACGGTCATACAATTCATCACATATACATATAATCTAATAATCAAGCATCTATACAATCACAAATACTAATGACGATCTCATTTTCATAGAGAAATTAAAGATTATCGTTTTTACATTCAACGGATATTAAGGGGACACTTACTTGGTATTTGATACGCGTTGAAGAGCGTGATCGAGTGGTGGTATTTTTCTCTAAAAGAGGCGGCCTTGTTTGGAAACAAGAAACGTCGTTGCTTCTCTTATCTATGCGGCGCACGTTTAGTGAGGGAAGGAGGATAAGTCTAAGCGTGGTTTAAATAGAAATTTGATTAGGATTTAGGAAAAATTTTCCTCATCAAATTAGGTTTTCTAATTAATTAGCCCAAATACCCTTTTTACCCTTATTAAAAAAAATGGGATATAACATTCTCCTCCCCTTACAAAAAATTTCGTCCTCAAAACTTGTGTATTACGTAATCAATAACTTAGTATAGTCCTACCTAATTCATTTACCTAGATCATGACCAAACTTAGTATCCCTTGCGTGTTCTGATACGCATCCACTGCACTTCCTCGATACATGACTAAGTCCTCAAATCATTCAGTGTGTATATATACAATGTAATCTTTAAATCCATTATCCTCCGCCTGATAGATCGTAACCTCTTCTTTCTATCGTTCTTGAATCAACCTTAATGGTATCGTCACTATACTGGTTTCATAACTTAATCCTCGGTCTATATCGTACTTATATTTGCTATCATGAGCAACCCCCTAAAATAAGTTCTTAGGTGTAATACAATCTTTAACTTAACACCTTGTTCACAAGACTCATCCCTGAAGCTGTATGTATTTCTTGGAATACGTTGTACTCTAGAACGATTTTAATTTAGTCATCACTAGCATCTCACAAGATGATCTAGTCCTTATAGGGTTCAATCCTTACTTAATTCTCTATAATTAGTGCTTACAAACTTCCACTTATACCACTTGACGTGTATCATTCAACTTCTTGCAATCTACAATATCGGATTCTTAAACTTATCACATATAATTCATCCCCTAGAATATTAACTATACTAACATCATCTGTGTACGTCAATATGGTAATCGTTACCCTTCTTTAACACAGCCAAGTCTTCAAAATCAGTTCTTATATACTTGCGATCTACAATATCGGATTCTTAAATTTATCACATATGATTCATCCCCTAGAAAATTAACTATACTAACATCATCTGTGTATGCTAGTATGGTAATCGTTACCCTTCCTTAACACAACCAAGTCTTCAAAATCAGTTCTTATTTCTCAGAGATATCGACAGCAGCTTAGTATACGAAATATATGTATGTTCCTATTTTTCTTCAAGTTAAAAGAAAAGTAGCTTACGTAGCTATAATTTCGAATATAGCTTCAACTATTTAAAATACTAAACCTTCTAATTTTTGTAAACACAAAACCTAAAGTATCATGACCATTTTAAAAAAAACGATAATATAACTTGTTCGCAAGGCATTTTGGTAAAATTGCGTCAAAACAGTTGAAAACTTAATAATGTAAGGTTTTATGAAACGACTTGAATACGATACCTTCCGTTTTCAAAAACAGGTATATATTTTGAAAGCTACTTTTTTTTTCTACAAAAGTTAAGTAAGTTCATCGCAAGTGGATAAATAACTTCGAAAAAATTTTAATGGTTAAACTGCTTGCGATATCGATAGTCGTTAAACCAATTTAATAGATGTAACAAAATCGGAAATTTAAAATATTCTGTAAGAAACATATATAAACACATCGTTTTTTTTGCAAGAACATCAATATTTTAAAAGTTTTTTCCCTTTTCAAGATCATCAAAAGAATTGAAAATTTTTTTATGCTGATTTACAAGTACGTAAACAAAAATTAGACTCGTAAAGTTTAGTAGACTATATAAAGAAATGTGACTTAATAAGGTATTTTCAAAAATAAAATGTCTTTTAAACTGTTAAATATAGATATAACTCGGTGTACGAGCTTATATAAAATATTAATCTGCTAGAGAAACAATAGTCCAATATTTCGTATAATTTCTATAATCCATCCTTATTATCAAAAGAACAATCTGTCTATGTATCGTTTCTTATAAGTCTAACCTTCGCCTACTATGATAAATCCCTAACTTAAATTGTTCAATCCTAGCATGACACACTAAATATTTATCGACTTAAGGTGTTCTAATTCACCATGCTTCCGCACGCCATACTGATCCACTGTATTTCTTTACTTGGTTATTTGAACCGCTAATTATCCTAGTTAAATCTCACCCGAACAAGCAATCACTATTGGTTCATACTCACTCTATTTCAATTCAAGCTTACTAGATTCAAACCAAATGTTCCGATGTCAACACTTAACCCACAATTTGTAATGATATAGTATTCCAAGGTATATACTATAGTCGATTCTCGCATGTCGCTATTGTTCAATACCTCTAATAAAACTAATGTCGTCCACCTATTTTGATTACCCTACATTCAACACTTAACCATAGACTATAAACTCCTTTGTACAATATTCTTAGCTAAACTCTACTGATTATAATGCTAATCGCTATTTAGTTTATATCATTCTACTATAAATCATCTTTTAGTTTTATCATACTATTATAATTCATTTCTTAGTAGCTATGGTCCCAACTTAGTCCTAAGCTTGCTCTGACGTTACCGTCCAAGTAGGGATATGAACTTGCTTTACTTTACCCTAATGGTACTAAGTACCATGTTGCAGTTATGGTAAGACAGCCCGAGTTACTGTCTGACCCATTAATATGTCAACTAACGTTTGTAATAGGGTATTCTAGTTAACATTGTAATTCATTCAAATCAATTATATAGTATTCCCTAGGGTTACTAAGATCACAGCTTAGAGAGTTATGGTCAACCTTAGACAAGGGAGAATTGTATGGGATATCCTAGGTATACGTGTTTCAAAACTGATCGACTTCTTAAGTTTAGGTCATAACTTATTTCTAGGACCGTTCTTAACATCATCATTTCTTAAGTCTAAGATCACGTCTTATTTCCAAATCATAACCAGTATATAATCAACACTTATTACTCAATCAATAATTGTGTCTAAAATCAACTCTTAATCGAGATCGTTACTTATGTCTAAGATCATGACTTATGTTCAGAATCATCGCTTATAACTGAAATCAGTACCTATGTTACCGATCATCGCTTATGTTCAAATCACCACTTATGTCTAAGATTGTGACTTAAAGGTAAAATTGTAACTTATTTTCTATTATCATGGCCTAATTCTATATTTTCTCCATGAGTCTAGAGCCATGCTCTGAAGATCGTACTGTCGGCATGTAATACCTCTTGAACTCATTCTGAAATTAGATCCAAGTGATCGGCAGTGTTAGTTATGCTATGCCCCCACTCATCCGCATCCAATTGTAGAAGAATCTGAAGTCCGAATGTGGTGGTGGTGGAGTCTGTGGCTGCTGATGTGGTTGCGACACAGCTTGGCAATGACTAGTAGTGCGTCGGTCAGGGCCTGGGGAAGCACAACCTGCGGTGGAGCCCCATTCTTAGATTGATTTCCATTGCCGTTCCTACCATTCTCTTCTCAGCGGCATATTTGCTACGACAAGGAAAAATTCAGTTTTTTTGTCAAGAGCATTTCAGAATATATTAAGAAACAGAAAACAGTCAAATACTGATAAATAAAACGAAAATAGAAACCAACCGAACCCCCGGTCCGATCATCACTTAGTCTAAATCAAACTTATTCTAAGGTCAAACTTAGTCTCAGATAAGTCTAGAATCAAACTTAGTCTAATATCAAACTTACATCTACGATCAAAACTTAAATCAAACTTAGTCTTAGATCACAACTTACGCTATAATCAAACTTAGTCTAATATCAAACTTACAGCTACGATCAAAACTTAAGTCAAACTTAGTCTCAGATCACAACTTAGTCTATTATCAACTTAGCCTAAGATCAAACTTACATCTATGATCAGAATTTAAATCTAGATTCATCTCTTACGTCTAAGATCATTTCTTAATTCTATGTTTCCGCAGTAGATCTAGAGCCTCTCTGATACCACATGTAGCGCCCTGTCCTGAACCCTAGGGTCAGAACCGGTACGCCCGTCGTATTCTGCTAAGGGATATACAAGGCCTCTGTACGAATCCCTGCACTTATCAAAACGACAGAGTATTCGATTTACGGAAGCAAAATAAATCAACTCAAAACCCTAAATCGAAAGTAAAATCCCCAAAATCATATATAGTCGACATCAAGTCAAAATCCCCTAAACGACATCGTAAAGTTCGTAAAATGAAATCTCTAAGCTAAGTCCTCAAATGAAATAATAAATAAAATAAACTTCTCTATTTCTCGATCATCCGTCTCCAATCAATCTCTATGAGTCCCACTGAGCCCACTCTGAATCCTCTCCAATCTATATATAGTCATACCCCGAATCGTCTGCAAGAAAACATAACGAACGGTGTGAGCGACAAAAACATCACTCAGTAGGTACCCTGCTTGCATCGACCCTGTGAGATCATACATGATAGGACAGTAGTTAAACACATATAAGTACGGTAATACGAAAATAGACTATCCACATTTTCACAAGTACGTACAACGGTCATAACTTCTTAAAACAATCAAAACACATAATCGTGCGAAATGAGCGTGAAATGCAATGCCACATACGTGATGCATGATAAACCTACATTCTCCGAAACATTCATCTAATCGTGCAATGCATGACCTCGGGTCCTAACAGAACGGAACGGAACGGAACAGATCAGATATGCGACTTACGTCTCACATATCCTAACAGAACAGAACAGAACGAAACAGAACATATCATATATGCAATGTCGTGATGCATGAATGCACAGAAATCATACACGGAATCCTTCATTTGCTTTATTTTTCCTTTATTTTTTCCTTTTTTCCTTTCCGTTTCTTTTCCATTGCTTTCCCCACGTTCAGCGTCCCTCCCCCTTTCAATTTATTTTTCTTTTATTATTCTTTTCTTTTTCTTTTCCTTTTTCTTTTTCCCCTTTCTTGCTGCGCCTTGCTTCCCCTGTGACTTCCCTACGATTTCCAACCTTCTGTTTCACAAAACTCATCCCCCACCGGACATCTCTCAGCGCCCACCCCCACCCCCCTCACCTTGGCTGCCCACCTGTAGCGCCCCGCTCCCGAGCCCTAGCCTCGGGAACAGTGCACCCGCCGTACCTCACTAAGGAGAATACAAAGCGTCGAATCAATCTCTTACTTGTCAAAATGACGTAGAAATTTTTCGCGGAAACGTAAACCATAACATATATTAAACTCCAATAATCGTCATTACATTGCTAAATAAAACTCTGGAAATAAAATAGTAAAGTAGTGTGTGGAAATCCTCAAAATATAAATAAGAACAAAATAGCTGCAGCGTCCCCTCATATCCTAGCCGCAGCTCTCAACCAGCCCATTCTGCTATGTCCGCCCCGTCCTCAATGAAGATATGCTCGTAGTCCTCATCCGGCTCACCTGGGAAGTAGGGGTGAGTGACAGAAATCACCCAGTAGATGCCCGCCTCAAACCAATACAAAACATACATACCGAAATGATATAGCCACATAGCACATAAGCATGATATAACACATAGCACATAAATATAAGATAACATGCATAAGATAAAGTAAATGCGGTAAGTAAAGCACTCCACATAAAAATGCGCAAGTACGTGATGCATGCTCAATTAACGTGTCACACGCAACAAGAATCATGTCATGCAATATGCCCTAGACCTATATGCAATGCATGATCCCGGGATTGACTGGATGCCTGTAGCCCGTGCACTACAATCCACCCTTGCGGATGCCCGTGGCCCGTGCACCACGATCCACCCCAACCGATGCCCGTGGCCCGTGCACCACGATCCACCGTAACCAAGTATCCATGGCCCGTACACCATGATCCATCATAATCACATACTCATGGCCCGTACACCATGGTCCATCATAATCACATACTCATGGCCCGTACACCATGGTCCTCTTCACTCGAGCGTCTGAGACCCGTGCATCTCAGCCCGCTCCCAATGCAATGCACGTGCCATGAATGCAACAACAAAATCGCCTGGGGCCCGTACGCCCATCCTCACCAACTCCGGCACTCAACACTAGTCGTCTGGGGCCCGTACGCCCATCCTCACCAACTCCGGCACTCAATATTCGGCTTCATAAAATTTACGGATATTGGAAAGTGGTCATTTAGCATTCCTTTTATTTTTCCTTAGCTTGTACTAATTTTCTAGAATTTTCTACTAATTTTCCCTTATTTAATTCTATTTATTATTAATTACTTTTAAATACTTACATTTGTCAAAATTCAGAAACTAAGTGAAAATAATTTAATTTTAACTTTTTATATTTTCTGGAATTTATTTGGAATTTTTTGATATTTAATCATATTTTTCTGATATTTAAAATGATTTATGTATTATTTTCTAATTTCCAGAAATCATTTAATTAAAATTAAAATATTATTATTTTTTTTTTCTTTCATTACTGGCCGGGTCAAACCCGGCCCGCCATCACTCCTGGCCCGGCCCGCGGTTCCCAGGCCCGCTCCGCTGCTTCTTTTTTTTTTTTTTTTAAATATATGTAGTATTGGGCCGGCCTGCCTTCGGGTCCGGCCCGCTGGCCATCCGGCCCGGCCCGTTGGCCGGCCGCCCCACTTAGTTTTTTTTTTTTTTTTTTTTTTAAACGCTAATTGGGCCTGGTCCTGCAGCCGCGGCCCGTTAGGACCAGGCCCGGTCCGCTGCGCTGCAGACCAGCCCGGTCCGCTACCCCCTTTTCTTCTTTTTTTTTTTTAATAAAAGGCGCGTGCTTTGCACGCCCCGCGCGTGGTGCCCACTTTCAGCCGCAACCAGCGGCGCGTGTGGCCCACGCGCCACCGTTCAGGCCGCCGTTTTTTTTTTTTTTTTCAGATTCAAATTTTTTTCCTATTTCCAGGCTATATGAGTCTATTAGAAGGCCAAAACGAAATTTTAAACATTCCTAACTAGGCCAATCCCTAACCTTTTGAGTTAATTCAAGAGTATTCTTGCCCTAATTCAATCATACCACCAACATCATATCCATACAAGTATACAGCAGCAAAATAGACAATTTCCTCATGCTTTTCCAAAGATAAACAAATACAAATTAATAATTTAAACAAATAAAATAATAAAAAAAAACAAAGAATCACATAAAATATCATCTAAGCATGCAAGGATCGTATCCATTTGAGGGGGGAAGAGGCACCTACCTCGATTGACGATAACACGAATAATTTGACGGACTATCTTGGGTTCGGGGTCTCGCTAGCCTTCTTCTCCTCCCTCTTTTCTCTTCTCTCTCTCTCTCTCTTCTCTTTTTTTTTTTTCTTTTCTGCCGTACGCTTTCTTTGTGCGTGTGTGTTGCTGTGCGTGTGTACGTATATATGGTGGTAGATTTTTAGGTTTTTCCCATTTGGTTTTGGTTTAGGTTTCCTATTGTGATTCTAATACTATTAGTTATAGTTATCCTTATTGTCATTATCCTCTTTTCTTTATTATCATTATCATTATTATCTTATTTGGTATATTTATGTATACATATATCTACTATGTATATATACATGTATATCAATGTCTACATATATATCTATATATATATATATAGATATATATATATATATATATATATTTTTTTTTCGGCCATAACACCACCCCTCAGCGCACCACCCTCTCCAGCGCACCACCCCCTCCAGCCGCACCACCCCCGCAACGCACTACCCCGCTAGCGCACCACTCTCCAGCCGCAACCCCCCAGCCCCTAACCCTCCAGCCGCACCACCCCCAACACACCCTCTCAGCGGCCCTCCACCCTTATTCCTCCATCCGGCAGCACGTGGTCATAGCCCACCACCGGCCACGTGCCGCCGGCACAAACACTTCTTCCTACGATTTTGGTATTCACACGCACATCAAAAATCAAATTTTTTTCGAGTTTTCATACGAAAATAGCATCATACATATGTATACATATACGATCATATATACGGTCATACAATTCATCACATATACATATAATCTAATAATCATGCATCTATACAATCACAAATACTAATGCACAATCTCGTTTTCATAAAGAAATTAAAGATTATCGTTTTCACATTCAACGGATGTTAAAGGAACACCTACCTGGTATTTGATACGCGTTGAAGAGCGTGATCGAGTGGTGATATTTCTCTCTAAAAGAGATGGCCTTGTTTGGAAGCAAGAAACGTCGTTGCTTCTTTAATCTATGCGGCGCATGTTTAGTGAGGGAAGGAGGAGAAATCTAAGCGTGGTTTAAATAGAAATTTGATTAGGGTTTAAGAAAAATTTTCCTAATCAAATTAGGTTTTCTAATTAATTAGCCCAAATATCCTTTGTACCCTTATTAAAAAAATGGGATATAACACGATGTGTAAGTATAAGTAACATAAAATATTCAAATCATATTCAATTTAATCCTCATAATTCGCTGGTAACTAATTATGTATAAACAACATCATTGTTTAGGCAAAAGTTAGTTTTTGTGTCAAAGAAAAGAATAATGAATGGGATTCACAACCAAGGGAAAAGAAGGTAAGAAAGATTGGGGATTTCTCCATCCTATTACACTGTTACACCAATAAACATAGCAAATAACTTTAGAGGATTTCTTCTGGGTACTCAGTATCCCAAATTGATCAAGAAAAATACCAGAAAATTCAGTGGATAAAAATTTATGCTCAACCCTTTAGGAAAGTAAATTTAAATCAAGCACTATCAGGCATTACTCTCTTTAGGAAGTGGATTGGCTGGGATTCTTCAGGTGCAAGATCCGCGAAGGACACGTAGTTCTGCTCCTTGTTGTAAACATGGCATGTTGTCAGTATTGTCTTCATCAAACGCCAGTTCCATGAAGCCTCGTTCAGATACTGTTGCACCATCAAGAATTAAAGAAATTCAATTATGAGATTATAAATCATACCACCGTATCAGGTATATCCCAACGACATCAAAAGCTATCGCTAGAGTCTGAGATTATAAATCATAGAGTACTTTATTTCTGCTCCCAAGTTCAGGGTGTCATATGCCATTAGTATTATTTGAAATCGCCTGAAACACCAAGTTGTCCTTTACAGATGATCTCTGCTTTCTTTTCCGTCTTCATCATCATTGTCATTATTATAGATACACATATATGTATGTATGTACGTGTGCATGCATAAAACCGATCTAAAAGGGACGTGAACTCACAGCAGAGAGACCTCAATCATTGAACAGAGACCAACCCCACAATGAGGTGGTCATGAGTTCTGAATTTTCTAAGGGCACCATGCTTAGTCTATAAAATGGCAGATCAGGAAATTTGAAATATGAGAGAAAGTTAGAGATAGTTTGTACCTTTCCCCAGTTCTGTTGAAGAGACTGGTGAGCTTCCCGCAGATTATAACTTGGTATTCTAGGAGAAATATGGTGCGGAATGTGTACATTGATGTCATGACAATTATAAGAGCAGACTTTCAGCTTAACAACAAAATTAAGAGATGATAAAGTATAATACATGCTAATACTTTTTTCTTTCAAGCAGAACATTTTCTATTTAACCTTTTTTTCTTACTTTATCTCATATTATGTTATTAACTGCATTCTCTCTCTACCTTGTAATCTTTAGAGTCCTAGACAGCCTAAATTTGCTAACGGTTCTTTTCTAACTTAGGCCAAGCATCCCAAGTGCTATTAATGTTGTCCATGACAATCACCCTAGAAGAGTGAATAGAGTGCCGAATAATTTTCGACATTTTATTGGTTTAGTTCACTCCAACTCAAATGCTCTCCAAAACAGAAAGAAGAATATGAGAGATAATAAGTTTATGACACACAATTTGGAGTGGATCGAATTTTATTGATTCTGCTCCACTGCCACTTTGTTTCCAAAGTGGATTTTCAACAGCAACTTTCTTATTACCTTCAACAAGAAACAATAGCAACAACAACACTTACACTAACAATTAGTGCAAGCAACAACTACAACAGCAACAATTTATTACACAAACACTTTGTGCAACATCAAACAACAGAAGCTTATTGCACAAATACTTAGTGCAACGTCCACAACATCTACAAGCAAGAATCACTTCTTGCTTATTCAGAACTTCAACAAAGTTCTTCCTAAGAACGTTCACCAAATGGGTTTTGGAGAAGATGTGAAATTATACTTTCTAACATGTTTAAAACACAAGCAAGAGATCAAATATGTATAGTTCCTCTTATGTTAGACTTCGATTATCACAAAACAACAATCAAAACAAACAAAGAGAGCTTAATGAGTTTTAATCACTTCAACAACAACAACGACAAGCAAGAATCGCTTCTCCCTTCTTCACAACTTCAACAAAGTCTAAGAACTTTCACCAAATGAGTTTTGGAAAAGAGGGAAATTACACTATCTAACATGTCTAAATCACAAACAAGAGATCAAATATATATAGTTCCTATTATGTTAGACTTCTACTCTCACAAAACAACAATCAAGACAAACAAAAGAGCTTAATGAGTTTTAAGTGCTTTTGCACCTTTGAGATGTTTTTACAACAATGGAGGATCAAGCTTGGAGAGAATGAAAGCGTGTAAATGCGTCATCTAAGCTTCTTCAATATATAAAGGGTGTGAGCCACGTTTTTGCAGCCTCCATAGAGTCTTCAAACCAATCAAGTGTCTTCAAGATGTCCAAATAGTCTTTAACCACCCTATAGTTGGTTTCAATTTTTGCACTTTACTTACATCGATCGATTGATGCCTCTTCTTTAAGAAGCTGATGTATAAATCGACCAAATAGTCTTTAGCCACCCTATAGTGTGTATATATGTGTGTGTATGTATATATGTGTATATATACATATGTGTGTATATATATATGTATATGTATATGCATATACATATAGAACATACAAGACTAAAAGTGTTAAAAGAGATTCTGGGACATAAACCTGAAAGGATTGAGACGAAACCTATAAATCACCGGAACAACTGTTTAGCGATATTAGAATACACATCAACCAGTAAGGCCATTCACTCCCCAAGAGTGATCTAGCTTGACATCATCATTATACCCAACCGGTTTCCAGGAAACAAGGCATAAGTCTAAGTTCTCACCCTGTGATTTTGGCACTATAACTCGCAAGTCAGCCCATTAGTCCCCTTGGATAAGGACTTCCTTGTCCCTTGATGCCAGCATCAGGGAGGGAAGGGAAACTGTACTTTAGAAAGTCTTTTTCCTCTCCTTTATGAATTTCTATATCTCCCACAGCACTGCGGTCATTGCCAAATTAGGAAATTTACTACCCCTATCCCAAACTGATGGCGCATCTTTCTAATTCCAACTTAAACCGACATCATTAAGTGCATTGGTTGCTCATTAAAAGTATAACTACTTTCCATCTTTGCCCACTTACATATGTCAGATTTTTGGTCTTATGAAAACAATATGCATAAATTTGAAGAGTCTGTAACAGGGCAGTATGATAAGTTTGGAAAAGATATTTAACATATTCAGTAAGTTGGCAACATTTTGCCCATATCCCAAAATGGAATACCAAAATATCAATTTGGAATGCAGGGAGTAATTTATATTTGTATTTAAGACTAGTGAGGAATACAGTTAATGCATAATTAAGTGTGTATGAGATACATATATACTCTTCCAATTCCTTAAAGTACACATCTAACTTGAAAACAGGACTAGTACTGTGACCAACCTGACGTGCCAGAAAAATAAAAGGCAAAAGGTGAGCCACATGTTCACGGATTAATGTGTACAATAATTCCGGATTCTTGATTGTACTACCCAGTGTAGGAATTGATGTTCAGAATTTATTACTGCTAAATACAGAGGCACGTATGCGCTAATGAACTAAGACAAATAATTTACACAACCCCTCAAGTTAACAGGTCATTTATGGCCCCGGGACCTTCAACATGTTCCTGCTTATCCAAGAAAATAAACAAATACCAGGAATGAATAATACATGTGAAAATGGAAGATATTTTGCCTTTTCCAATGTTTTCATACATGTTATGAACACTTCATTAAAAAAACAATCCAATAATGGATTAAGAAAAGTATGTATCATGAAGGATCTCATACAGACATATTTGTTTTGGCATGATGCCGATCATGCTTAAATCGCGAAGGTTCATAGGGGTAGATCAGCGGCAAGAAGGCCAGAGTTCCCACAATGTCTTCAAGTAATTGTTCTTTGAGAATGATTTGTGTGCACAATCATGTCCTATGACAAAGAACTTCAAAGTAGGAAAAACAAAAGAAGGTAACTCAGAAACGTACGTTGCTCACATAGATTGTAAACAAAACCAACCAAATCTATTAAAAGGTAAGAATATGAAGAGTTCAAGAAGTGTTTCTGCGCCAAACGTGAAGTTACCCCCGTAACTGCAGTGCCTGTCCAGGCTTTAGGTACCAAGGGGCTTTAGCGATCATGAAAAGTCCCAGAGTGTAGGAGGCCGCAAATACCAAAACTGATTTCCACGCTTTAGTGTCATCAATCTCAAATACCTTGCAAAGAGAGTTGATTAAAAATTATTAGCTAAGATCAAAAATTGACATCACAATTACTGAGTTTTCATCAACACGCAATTGTTCAGGAAGACCAGATTCAGAGTCAACTAAAAGGGATGTGAAGGGTAGCCCCAACAGGGGATGAATTGTTTCCTCAAGCTCAAGGCACTCATTCTTAAGCTCATACAGTTTTAAACACTCAGAACACATTCCTGCTTTACATATTGACACAACCTGATTTTTCTTAATCAGTTAATTCACATTTTATACCAAGTGAGAAGACCAGCATATGAATTGCATAAGCAATCAACCACAGTTTAGAACCACAATTGCAGACACAGTTACAATAAAAACACAGTTCCCAATAAATTTTTAATGAACTTTTTCTTTCTCTTACTTTTCCACCATGCAGAAAAAATTAGCTTTTGCACAAAATTAACGACAATATTTTGAAAACCAACTACCTGAATATCAAAGAGTATGTTAGAAGGATTAAGGATAGTACCACATATTGAATATATACTATCTATGCACTAGGTCTACTGTATCAAACTTAATGAGTCAGACGATTTAAATCAAATTAACCCAAACATGATTTAGATCTATGATTTGAGTTATGATAACAATAACGGTTCCAAATCATAGCAGTCTGAGTAAGCCACCACCATATATATGGTTGACTCAACTGTGAAAACCAAATAGAGGCAAAAGTAGAAATGATAACAAGGAGAATAGGTGTTAATATATACGACCAGAGACTCATGACTGATAGTTCAATGAAACGAGGTAGACAATTACTTGATACCGTAGGATGTGGGGAACTAGGGAACCAGCAAAGTAACATCACTCAACGCATGCAGTAAGAAAAAGTCTCTCCCTCCTCCTTCCCCTCCCATCTCTTACCATCTATCCCTCATTTATAAGAGCCAACGTATAAATCAACTGAGATGGACAATCAAGTTCCAGTCTCGCCAGAAACAGCCAGAAACTATGGTGAAGTTACTACAATTACCATTGCAAGTAACTGTTTAAAAGGAAAGGGAAAACATCAAAGCTTCACCGCATACTTGTCTAAAACAAAAAGATTTTGCCACCTCTTTCCAACTCAAAAAAGTTACCTTTTTTGGTAGACTTTCAGTGATGTCCTTCAAGGTAACGGTATCTGGAAGAGGTTCTCCAATCTGTCTAAAACCATAAAGTTCAGATAATTCCTCCTCTGCTTTTTACTGTCAGTTGTAGTTGGCACCACCGGAATGGCAACAGCTTGTATAGTTGCAGTCCTTCGTTGAGAAACCGAACTCTTATTTGGCGTGATGTTTTTACAGTATAGCCCTTCCAACCTTACATAACAAGTGCCTGCTCAACAACATGAGTACTACAACCAGACTATCAACTAATATGAGATGAAAACTCAGTAATATAGTCACTGAAGATGAGTTCTTTCAAAATTTGATGGAAGCAAAACGTAATTCTAATAAACTACCAAGAGTCATGTGGTGAAAGTTTATATCTACCAATTAAACTATTACAGACACATCTCCTTTAATTTTCACAATGGGAATTGAAGATACAGAGAGAATTCTCAACATAAGTCACTACGCCTGCCTCATCCTACAATCAAGCAGAAATAACATTCATAAATTCAAGTATAGACCTTGATCAGCAACATTCAAGAAACTGTCTTGTCCAAAATGATATCTCAAAACTACAATTTTCTGATTTATTAATCTCCTTCTATGAACTTGGAACGCAAATACTTCAGCCTCAAACCAATATGGGAAGCTAATCTGGCAGCAATTTCAAAAACTAATTTTAGTTAAGCCACAATATTTCTTTTTGGCACGCAATTCACCAGTCCTGAACCCAAATTTTACCAAAAGTTGAATCAATTCGCTAAAATGCTAATAAAAGGCAAAAACTTTTTACCTTAAAGGAAATCAAAAAAAGAATAATAATTAAACATTACTAGTTATCTTGCCTTGAGAACTCAGGGGGGGACAATCTACAGCTCTGAATTGGCTTCCGCTGTTGCCCCTACAAGAAAGAAAACAGAATTCACCAATACTGGACACATCAAAAAAAGAAAGGCCCCATAATCAAGCAGACTAAAAAGAACACAAAAAGAAAGGTAAAAAGGGAGAAAAAATTAGAACTTTACCAAGAAGAGGAAGCTGGAATCAGCAAGACGGCAAGCCATTTATAAAATGTTCAAACTGAGGAACCACTAAACGACCAAAAACCCACCTCAGTTTTGCAAATCAAACGTCACCCTTTCCCCCCCAAAGCAAGATGATGCATCGAACTCTTTGAGGTTTAAAGAAGGGGGTATAAGGCAAACGTAAGCCCAAAACACGAGTAGGTTGGCTTAAGTTCTGAACGAAAAGATTGGCTTGTACGTGTCTTTGTGGTCAGCTTTCTTAGATAACGTTTAGTATACTTGTGACTGGTATGGCTTTAGAATGGGAGGACATCGCAAACTTGGCTATTCTCAACTACCACCAGACACAACGGACCGCCGAAAGATTGCACTAAATTCACCAATGCTGATAGCACCAGCAATTTCTGAGGACACCCATCGGAATATTTTTTTTTTTACATATAGAATCCGGTCCAACACGTTTAATCCGTACCTTTTTAACCAGTCAAACTCAAAAATGATCAGTGAATCTTAATATAAACTCAGCTCGTTAAATCCGAAATTGACTTGTCAACTTGACACACTAATTCGTAATTCGTCAAACTCAGCACGTAAAATCCACAAACCTAAAAAATCAAGTTGGTGGATTGATTTAAACACGACCTACCAACTTATAGTTTCGCATTTAAGTTTATATTTTGAAACCTGTCAACCTAAACCCGATCTGTTTGCTGCCTTGATTTCTTGTTGATGAGTCCTCAAGTGACTATATCTCATGGCACAAGTCAGAGATTTTTAATTTAAATCATTGTACCAAGGTTACTTCTAATTTGTATAGGCTTATAAAATTGTTTATTCACGCCAGAAATAGTATATTGTTAATTGATCTGTCATGTATTAGTGATTTATTTTCCATTTTATGGTGAAATCATGTATCAATGTATCAAAACAAAGGGTTATATTTGTCGAAAAACAAAATGGTAATTTTTATCCACGAAAAAGTTTATATGTCGAACTATGATTTAATTGTGATAATATTTGATTTACATAATGATGATTGTGGAAACTGACTAGCAAGAAGCCAAAAACTTACGGGATAGCAAACTACATTGTTTTACGATTTTATTTAAGTATTTTCATGTATGTTCCAAATAGAGAAACAATAAAAGGGCATTTCCAATGCATTAGACTCCTGCGTTTGCGGAGGGTTCGGGGAGGGCCAGATTACAAAGCGATCTGATGTACGCATCCTTCTTTTTTGTGCAAAAGACTGTTTTCGTAGCTCAAACATGTAACCTAAAAATCACAAAGTATGAACATTACCAATTGCTCCAAATTTGGCAAGAGGAATAATGAGTTTATTTAGTTCAAGTGACTATGTTTTATGTTTGGAGATACTGATATATGTTTCTATGTCTGATGAATTTCTCCTTTCCGTTCATTTCATACACAAGATCAACATGTGGATCATCTTATTGATCCAACTTGAATTTTCCCATTCCTACTTTGTATTTTCTCTCTCTCCCTCTCATAAATTGACCATATCATGATTAAATTTAAGTTCATATATCAATTTACATGACACCAACTCTTAGAAACAACCTAGAACCTGTTACTGCTATATCCATTTATACTCTTTGCTGTCCAGTTTTTTAGACAATTATTTCAGCGGTCCCAGTTGGTTTCTTTGCTGATCAACGCGGTCCAGCACTTTGATTTACGTCTTTACGTCTTTCCAAGCTTATTTTTGAGGTACGTATTTCCTTGTCATCAAAAATTCAGAAAGTTCACATCTTAGCTTGTTTGCTTGTTTTTTTCTTGTGTATTCTGGGTTTTCAATTAGGGATTATTTTCTTGGTCGCAATCCGCTACTAACCTTATCCGCCTTTTCAGTCGGACTCGATATAGTCGATGATGAGCCTAAAATCCAACTTTGGGATAAGACAAAATTACCCAATGGTCATTAAACAGTCAACGTTGGAACACTTTAGCTCAGCTACATCTCAGCTCGGCAAATTCTTCCGGTGAACCAAAGGGCTGGACCTCTGCCCAAGCTAGTGATTTCACCTCTGATTCAAACAAGATCTTATTTGACCAAGGTAGTCACTTTGGCCTCAGTAAGAAGATCCCTCAGTATCAACCAAGCAATTTTCACCACCAAATGCACTTCAGCTCTGCTTCAGCCCTTAGCTTCAACCTCGGCCTCAGCATGAGTAAAAATCTGTCTTTAAGCAATTTATCTAGATCAGAGCAGGAGTTTAAGGAAAATGTCTGGGCTCCATGGAGACACTTGGTAGAGCTACAGTATAAAGATTGGTTATCGCCGACTCTACATGCATCCCAGATTTGACAACTTGCAAAAGTACCCATCCAATCCTACTGCACACCTACAACAAAATAGCCCCCTGACACGCGTTCCAGTCACATCCACTGTTAGACACATGGAACAACGCAGTGGATAAAG
>AP025044.1:31667746-31698419 GCA_036186865.1 Eustoma russellianum
GGCCTCTAACCATAGTAGAATATTGGCTGTTTCAAAATTTTTACTGGATCGGGGGTTCAAGACCTCCTTCTAGCGCCAAATGATGAAGTCGGATCTTCACCAGATATCAGAGATGATTCGAAAGAGTTACGCCATTTGCTTCCCGGTACTGGTTTGATTCCAGCCCTGTTCACTGTCCTGTAGAAGAAACAAAGTCAGAGGTCGCGGGGTTATGACCCCGGGTTAAACCCTTCGATGCTCAAGTCAGTTTGGGCCATTCTATCTAGAATATTTTGATCTGTTGAGATTTTTTGGTGGATCTTACTGAAAGATATTGAGTTCTTTCTCTGTATTTGCTCTTGAAGAAGATGGTTCAGAATCCCCTAATTGTGTTCTCCTCTCTTGATTTTATTCCTCATGCCATCCCAGAACTATGCAAGATGATGGAACTGATGCGTGTGCAGGTGGGCTGGTCTGCTGTAAGTGTGCAGTGTGATTTGACAAATGCATGCGCAAGTGGCTGAGTCCATGACACGCAGGGGGCCAGCAATAATGACTCTTTACTCAGCCAAGTGACGCTTGACACTTGAAACTAGTTTTCAGAATTGTTTTGGTAGGTCCCAGACGGCAGTTGATAAATATCTTATCTGAACTAGCAGAGGTATTTAGGGGAAAAAACTCTTATGAGATTGAGGCCGAGGCTAGGGCTCGGGCAGCCAGGAAGCTGATTCCTTGTGAAGTTATGCATTGTTTGTTGAGAGAAAGGGGTTTGAGTGATTACAAAATGCATGATTTAAATAACATATACTAAAGAAATGCATAACACGTTTTATGACTTGACGTTTTTGCATGAAACCTGCCTTATATAGTTCATATATAATGTTGTCGTACTAACGAGCCATGAAGCTTTAAAGCTTACATCAAATGGCGAACATTTGTTGTGTTGAACTATTTTCAGGTACCACCATTAATGAACTAAACTAGTTCATTGAGTGAAGTACTTAGTTAAATGAACTAAGTAGTTCATTAAATGAAGCCATATTTGGAAAAGGCACAAAGGCAACAAATTGAAGAATGGAAAGTTCTTCTCCCACCTATGTCTTTTTTTTTTTTTGAGGAAAATTTATTTGTTTAGAATAAAGCCTCACTTATGGCGGAGGAAAACCATATTACATCAGTTCAGAGTATGTGAACAAGTGAAATAACGATCTAAGGATTACATATCTCCAGTCATATATGATATGCCGCATTAAAACCTTGCTAGGTAAAACCACCCTTGTGGATAAAAACCCTAGCGAAGGAAAAAAGCGTACATATTTATATGACTATCATTGAAATGCATAGAATGTAAATATGAGTACAAATGTTGGTATCCTTGAAAATGGCGCCAGGATCGGATTAAGCTGAAAGTACGATGCGGCAGTGTCACCTCCAATAGTCCCGTCATATCAATCCAAGGGTTAGGCTTGTGAATGAGTGTGAAGTTCTCCAAGAAAGAAAGACCAGCAGTTGGCAGCGCCAGAAGTAATCCAAGACATGAAATAGAATACACCAAGCGGTAGTTATAACACAGTGGAGAATATGAAATATAGGTCAATAGATAAGCAGACATACCGAGCCTGCCTGGATCCCTGAGGAAACAGGCAGGATGTGTCAGAGTTCGCCAATCCTTGTGGAAGACATAGATAGTGAGCCAACGCCAAAGTTCTTGCCCCAAATGCGTTCCCCTCCACGTATAGTCAGTTGCGCAAGATGAATATCCCGCAATGTGAAGGTTCCCGGAATCAGCATGCATGAGAGATTGCCAGCACACAAATATACATGCAGCAGCTAAACCAAAATATATATTACACAGGTTTAGTAAAATTAGCCCAATAAAGTAAATCGATAGAATATTGAACCCACCAAGGCTGCCTGCACTAGGAATAGCGCAGGCAGCAACAGTATTACTGTGCCATGCATTGCAAACGCCCATGATCTTACGTATCGCAGCATGTACCAAAACCGGTCGAGCATCCTCATCAAAGGTATTAGGTGTACATGGAAAAATAATATGTGTGTAAGCATGGGGAATGCTTATGCTAAATAGGAAAGAAAGAACAGCCAACATACCCGGCCTGCCTGTACTCCACCAAGTACAGGCAGATTAAAAATTGTGTAAGCCAATCCATTTGGAAGACGTTATGTTGACTGTCTACGCACTGTGACTGACGTGAGGTCCAGTGAAACTGCTGCCCTGACAATTGATGGCAGGCTAGAGGCTGTGAAAAATGAAGTGCATGGCGACATCATTGCATGCCGAGCCAAGAAATGAGCTGGCATATTTGCCTCTCTGAACACGTGATTAGTTTCCAAATGATGGCGTGTGACAACAACTTTAATAATTTCAGATGGAAGTTTCCGAAGATCGATTGATGTTGCCCTAAACGTTGTAGCAGTTGTGCGCAATCAGTTTCCATAATCAGGGATCTGTATAATGGTAGAAAATATACAAGCCAAACAGTGCCGTCTGGATTTCAGCCTGCAGCGGTGTACAGGATGGGAGGCGGAATGCGATGGCACGCACACATGCGCCACTAGAGTCACGCAGAATGGCGCCTCCTGCCGCATTGAAACGTCCAACCGCTGCATCAACATTGAGTTTAAATCGGCCTGATGGTGGAGTAAGCCACTTAATCACTTGAAGACGCGGAGGGTGGGGCGTTGGAAGCCATGATAACGGCGTAAATGGACCTGCTGCCAATTTAGTTCCATGAATCGTATAACCCCACATATGAAGATCAAAGTGAATTGTGCGCCGAAATGCAGATATAGAAAAGGAGATCTGATCCCCATATACCAGATTGGCATAGGCACGCCATATATTATAAGCTATAATTGCCGGGACCACAATCTTAAGCACCCCATCTAAAGAAGAAGTGGATGACCTGTACCACCAAGCTAATAAGTATTGTCTTAGCGATAAATTTGTGGGGAAGTACACCCTGCAGTTCCGAGGCAAAGAACATCCACACAGGCTGAATTGTGGAGCAATAGAGAAAAATATGATCAACAGAGGAAGAATGCCGCTTGCAGAATGGACACTGCGTGGGACGAGCTGTCAAATAAGAGCCTATATAGTCTTCAAGTGGTAAAGCCGCATGGAATAAACGCCATAGGAATAATCTGATGGATGGCGAATGATGTTTGAAACCAAATGAACTTTGCGGAAAGCAATGTGGGTCGAGATGTGCGACAAATATTGTATGCAGATTTAAGCGCAAATTCCCCCTGATGCCGAGGGCTGCCAAGCGAGAAAATTATTAGCTCCAGTGGTATGTGATACACAAATATTATGAATGCGACAAATAAGCTTCCAAACTGGTGAATCTGGCAGGCGTGGCCGAAAATCCCCCCGACGTCCATATTTAGCGTGCATATACCGACTCCATAGCGTATCGTGCTTATGATATTGCCACCAGATTCTGCAATGATATGCCTGCTGCAAGGAATGTAGATCTCTCAGCCCCAATCCACCCTCCTCTATAGGCAATGTAATAGTGGACCATGCTACCCAATGATGGCGATTTCCCCAATAAAAGACGCCATTTTCCTGTGTATCATTTTTAATGACTGACTTTGGCAAACCTCCTGCTGCCATGACATGTAGAGGGAGCGAGCAGAGAGAACAGAACGTAGTAACACTAAACGGCCTGCAGAAGATAGTAGTTTGGAGTGCCACCCTTGTAATTTATCATCGAAATGTTGTAACAGAGTAGCACAATAGCGAGAGCGTGTAATACCCTTATGCAGATAAGATTCCAAATAACGAAAAGGAAGTGACGAAAGTCGCATTCCCAGAATCTCCTGTTAAATCACGAACACGACGCCCCGATAGTCGAGCCGATGGAATCATACTACTCTTGTGGAAGTTAACCTTTTGTTCCAGAAGCAGTTTCATAGTCTGTTTAAAAACTTTTTAAATCGACTGATATTGCGTTGCGTACCTTGTAGGAAAACAAGGAGATCATCTGCATACGCTAAATGAGAGATGGCAAATGGATACGACCAAGTCTGAATGAGTGAATATTGCCTGCTGCCACTAAAGCCGATAAGCCACGGCTGAATCCCTCAGAAGACAGAATGAAAAGCAAAGGAGATAAAGGATCCCCTGTTTTACCCCTCGAGATGGACGAAAAGATGGAGATGGTACACCATTGATCAAAACTGATAATGTGGTAGCTCGGAGATGATTAAGAATTAACTGGTGAAAATCCTGAGAAACCAAAGGTCAACAATAATTTCTCCAAATAATCCCACTGACTCGATCAAAAGCTTTCATCATATCCAATTTTAAACATAAATGTGAAGTGCCATTATCCAACATGTGAACCATTTCTCGGGCCAATAAAACTTGCGTGGATATATCATACCCCGGAAGAAAACCTGTTTGTTCTGGAGAAATCAACTTAGGAAGAAGGAGTCCCAAACGCGTTGCGATATCCGGGTACATACCTTACTTAGAAAATTCGTCAAACAGATTGGGCGGAAATCACTGAAAGACTGTGGTGAGGATGTTTGGGTATCAAAGTAATAACTGCACTCGCCATAATGGCCGCTGCGGAATACCTAAGAAGATTTCCTGCACAGCTTTTTCCACATCAGAATGTATGACCGACAACAGGAACGATAAACATACCATGAAAACCATCTGGACCAGCAGCACTGTGAGGATCCAGATGCCATACCGCCTCTTTAATTTCTGATGCAGTAGGTAGCGTGGACAACCGCGTATTATCCTCATCCGTGACCAGCCGAGGAATGTATGATAATATGGCCGCATGGTTTTGTGTCGGATGTGGTGCAAATAAATCTTGTAAAAGGAACAGCAGCTGTCATGATGTCTGTGGGTTCCGTGAGCAGGTGGCCCTCGGCATCTTTTATTTGCTGAATACGTAATTTCGTCCGTTCCCCTTAACAATAGAGTGAAAGTATTGTGTATTAGCATCCCCCTCTTGAAGCCATTTTACTCTAGCCTTTTGCCTCCAGAATCTCAATTCAGCAGCCGAGGCTTGCAGATATTCAGCCTTAGTCTTATGATAGTTAGCTCGAGTCTCCTCTGTAGGCTGCGCATCTAAAGCTGCTTCAGCCAGATTTAGTTGGGTCTCCGCATATTAAGGTTTTGAAAAATATTGCCAAAAATGTCAACATTCCACCGTTGGATATCTGTTTTAAAAGAGCATAGCTTGTTATAGAACCATACATACCACCCGTAGTCGGATAAGATCTCCATGCCTGCTGCATATAATGATGGAAGTCTGAGTGATGCAGCCATGGATCCAAAAATCTGAATTGGCGCCGAGAAGGGACGTTCTGGCGGCGACATAAAAATAATAGTGGCATGTGATCAGAGGCAACTCTTGGCAGATGTGACAAACTGGAGGGGGGTGAAACTATCCTGAAATGATGAATTAACAAATAACCAATCCAAT
Organism: Eustoma russellianum; assembly: GCA_036186865.1. NCBI lineage: Eukaryota > Viridiplantae > Streptophyta > Magnoliopsida > Gentianales > Gentianaceae > Eustoma > Eustoma russellianum. The sequence goes on from AP025044.1 coordinate 31,673,197, forward strand.
CTGCGACAGATGCGACCCATCCTCTGCCATCTGCCCAAGTAAATCTAGATCCCTGATGAGGAAGGTCCATAAGCGAGCACTGTTCAAGACAATCATTAAAATCCTGTACTGTGGATAATGATGGAGTCGAGCGACCACGATGATCTTCTAAAGCACGCAATGTGTTAAAATCACCACCCACAAGCCAAGGTAGCGTACACAAACCAGCAAAATCACTCAAGGCGTGCCAGAGAGAACGACGCTGAAGAGGCGTCGTGCTGGCATAAACCACCGAAAATACAAATTTCCATTGTAACGAGAGAGACTGAAGGGTAAAATGCACCCACTTAGACCCTGATCCTGAGTAGCAAGTAAGTTAAACTCAGTATCCCGCCAAAAAAAACCAAATGCGTTGTGAATCAGAAGCATAAGAGTGCGTAAAACCAAGCTGCAACATGAAACGACAAATGCTTGAAGGTGCGTGTTTAGGCTCTAATAAAGCTAGTAAATGCAACCGATGTTCTGTAATTAAATGTTTTAATCTAGGCAAAAGAGGCACGCATGCCCCGAATATTCCAAACTAAGAGATTCATTGAGTAAGAGAGGAACTTCCCTGAATAACGTGAGATGCGCTCTGAGTTAAGATCGTAGAAGGTGGGAGAGGTGGCAGGTCTTTACGGGAACGGCGCTTACGTCTTGGTACTACTGGGATAAAATCTGTCGCCGACGAAGCCTCTGTTAAGCGCGAGATCAGAACATCTTCCTCCGGGGAAGTCGGCAATAGATTGCATTTTACGGGCAATATCTTCCGGAACATCCAAAACATCCTCAATTGTTCCTTCTAGCGGCAAATCAGTATCAGAAGAGTGACCTATGTCCGCATGTGGGGGGCTCGACCGGAGGTGATAATCCGCTGCATCACAAAATTCTTCTTCAGTATTGACCATCGCAACATGACGGTGCTGGGAAGGCAATGGTGGAACGGTAGTGTCAGTCTGTATCAGGGGGCAAGTCTTGCGGATCCATCGGTGTAGGGGCAGCATTATGTGTCGTCGGAGCAGCAGACTCAGGCACACCGGATGACGTCGCACGTTTTTTGATTGGGGTCCATCGTTGACGAGGAGGACGATGCAATTTTGGCGGGGTGGCGGAGGAGGCGGAGGATGGGGCGGTGGTTCCGTAGTATCAGTGGATTTAGACGGGCAAGCCGATGTGGCATGACCCAGCCGACGGCAAGCTGTGCAAAAGAGAGGAAGGTCCTCATACACTATTGGTTGCAGGATCATACGACCTTTTGCCTGCAGATAAATCTTCTGTGGTAAGTCTTGGGAAACATCAACCTCAACACAAACGCGAGCCACTGAAGGACGCAGGCCATCCGAAGTGGCGACATCTAACTTCAACGGTGTACCAATAGGTTTAACCACTTCAAATAATGCGGAGCGATGATGGAAATATATAGGCAAAGCCGGCAGTGCTACCCAGATAGGCACAATAGGAACATCTGCACTGGGATCAAAATCGACTGTCCACTTTGTAATTCGCATATGGCAACCAGAAATCTGCCATGATCGACGATAGAAACAACGCAAATAGTCCGCTTCGTTGCGGAAATTGAGAAGAATGTGCGACTTATCCAGCAAAGTGACACGTAAATCTTGGTGAAAACCGATTTTTTCAAACACCTCACGTATAACTTTCAATGGTGGCCTGCCATACCAAAAGTGCCGACTAAAGAATACTTGTAGGGTTCGGCCAGAGCATCAATTTCCTCATCAAGAAAAGAAACCAACGGAATGCCCTTGTGACGAGAAACCGGTTTCAGTGTAATGGAGATATTGGCGGTTTGTGATACACCGGAGACAACGGCAGCAAATGTCGCCGCCATAATCAAAGAATTTCAGACGGATGGTATATATTCAAAATGAAAAACCAGCAGTAATAATAAAGTGCAAGATCAGACATAGAACTGAATGAAGGGATCACTTCGGCCAGCGCTAGCGCCGCCGTGATGAATAATTACCTTCCCCGCTGATCCAATTCGTGTAGATGTATTTCGCAACAGCAGTCGGCGTGAGTGAAGTATGGCTTCTGATTGAAACAGTCAGAGAATTCGGCAAACGACAATAGAGATTCAGAAACGGGCAGCAAGCAGCGTCGGCTCCCCCTATGTCTACACGTTTATATATATATATATACATATATATATATACATATATATATATATATATACACATATATATATATACATATATATATATACATATATATATATATACATATATATATATATATATATATATATATTGGACCGTGCACCTGAAATAAACACCACTAGAGGGGTGAATAGTGGTTAGAATAGAATCCCCTTTGAAATTACACTACAACCCTTTGTTAAAATCCCCTTTGAAAACAGAATCTGAGACTACTTCAGATTCAGAACCCGTTTTTCAAAAATTCACAAATAATTGTACACAACTCCAAAAATTATAAAAATTTCTAGAATTGAACTTCAATGCGTTATCAAGACTCTGTCCAAAAATTAGACAAAAATAAGATCGTTTGGCCCTTTAAACAAATAAAAAGATTCAGATGGTCAATCTGCATAGAATTCGACAGAATGTTGCTGATTTTGCAAAAGTGTTTCGCTTTGAATACTCAACCAAAAAGGTTGATATTTATATCAAAACACTCCTTAGGATGTGTAAATGAAGTTTAAAAAAGTCCCTGACCTTAAACAATTCTTGAAAAATATAATTTAAGTTTTCTCAAAGCTGGTCAGATTGCATCCAGATTGGAGCAGTTATCTTGCAAAGACTGAAAGACTAACTTTCACTTGATCAAATCAAGTGATTCTTGTTGAAAATGAAAGCTAATAGTCTGAAGTATAACTCCATCAAAAATCACGAATTGTGAAAATGTTTAGCTATTTTTTCAAATTGTGTAAAGTTGTGTGAAATATGTAGTCAAAAAGGGGCAGAAAGCAGAAATAAAGAAACAAGAGAAGAACACCAAGGATTTATCCTGGTTCGGTCAATGTGACCTATTCCAGTCCCAAGGAACGCCTTTCCTTGGATTTCACTATGAAATGAACACCTTAGAACAAGAGCCAAGCTTGATCCTTGGGTTCTTGGATAATCACCTTCTAAGCAACACCTAGTTGCAACTCCTCTAACACCTATTGATGTAGCCTTATAAAGATGGCTAATCAATCTTACAAATGAAGCTCAAGAGGCTTGTAGCTCACCACAATACAACAAGATCACCTTTGCTACAATGAACAAAACAACAACAACAAGAAGATGAAGATGAAAGCTAGACAATTTCAACAAATGCTTGTGAGCTTCAAGTGTGTTTCATCTTCTTCACCAACGCCTCTATTTATAGTGTGATTTGAGCCTTGAAGATAAGAATGCACATGTGTCACCATCTTCATCATCAATTCCAAATGTCTTCTCATCATTGGTTGGCCTTGTACACTTGGCAAAATAAAATGCAATGATTGGTCCACCTTGACACTCCATGTTGGCCGAAATTTTTTAACTCAAAAGTGACTTGGCATTGTCTTGAATTATCCTTAGGCAAGAATAGATGATAAGGAGAAGATAATGCCCCCAACTTCTTGGCACAAGGAATATGCATGTGGGCTTGAAGAATTCAAACAAATTCAGCTTCAAATCTCAGCCTAATAGCCGTTTGGTGTCACCCATTTTCAAAAATAAACTTTGATTTTCTTTAATTAAAATAAGAAAGGATAATATCACCAAATTATACCAAACTTCAAGCACCATAACAGGACATGTGAGAGCTCCATTTGACTTCCAAAAATCTGCTGAAAATCACCCAAGAAAAGTCTAGTAGCCGTTGGCTACTACTTTGAATTTTCCTAGTTGGCATTTTTTGCCAACTAGCTCCTTTTTGGTTGGTCCATTTGTCTTCAACTATAAATGAACTCCACATCATTCTCAACTGCAACCTCACGTTTTTGATCATACATATATGTGTAGCAACTCAGATTTTGAAGAAGAATAAATAGATAACAATTGACACGATTATGTCAACGTGTAACACCGAAATTCCCCCAATATTTCTTCTTATATGTTGAGATCATTTCCACACCTTTGACACCTTTAATATCTCTGAATAACGATGATAAATGTTCTCTTATAACATATATAAGAGAGTCTCAAGAAAAAATATAATGTAACATCTCAAATCGTCACATATCCAGCTATAGTCAATAATATCATCAGTTGAGAGAATAAGATATAAGATCACCATATTATCTTTAAAATAACAATAACACAGCTCCAGAATGAAGATAATAATATGCTCAAGAGATTCCTTGAGTGAAAATACCAAAAATACCTTTGGGGTGTGAAATAACCAAAATACCCCTGGTGTGAGAAAACTCCAGAAATGACCCCGGTGGTCAGAAATATCCACAATTCCACCTTTGTCATGATAACCAAGATAATATACACCCTTGAAATATTTATCACCATATGATGTTCCTACAAAACTCAAAATACCAATTTTGCCCTTTTTGGTAAGTTGTAGAAACTTCCAAGGCATGTTAGTCACAAGACAATAATATTCACCAAAAACACATAATAATCACATAATGAAAAATCCTTTTTAACCCATTTTTAGAAAAATATTCTTAAAAAAACCTAGACGTCGATCGATCGAAGTTGCCTCAGCTTCAGAGATCGACCTCTCACAGAACGACATCGATCGATCGATGTGTCTCAGGTTAGAGATCGATGTCTCACAGAACCACATCGATCGATCGACATGAGAGTTCTATATACATAGATCGATCGACGTGCAACTACCTGAGAGATCGATGTCAACTTTTTCAACTTTTAATCACATATAACACCATGTGTGACATTTTTAAGTATTCACCACTTAAAATCATGACTTTGAAAATTATCCAAACATATTTCTCAACATTCTCCCCCTTTTGGATGATTTTCAAAATAAGCTAACATGATTTTAATGTCACAACTTATAACCAAAAATTTAATCAAATGTTTTCAACTTTTAAATAGTATGTTTGCTCCCCCTCAACTCATACTCTCCCCCTTAGCCTATTGCTCCAAAATTTATACCAATTTAAAACTTAGCATATGAGTCATCATGACTTACTTACCAACTAAAATCCATGACTTACCAGGACCTCAGGCGCTACTATCTCTCCCAAAACCAATTGGTGACAGGAGATGCGCACACTGTAGCCTTATAGTGCATTCAACACACAAGCGCCCACGGCATTCGACTGTGACTTGGCCACACTGCCTACGCCCACCGGCCTACGCCATGGGACAATTGATGCACCTAACAATCTCCCCCTCAGCATTTGCTCCTGCTGGGAATCGAACCCGTGACCTTGCTCTGATACCACTTGTGCTATCGCAGAAAAATTGGAATCTTATTCATTATAATGCCAAAATCACTAAGTTTTGCTGTTTAAGCCAAAGTATTTGGGTTATACATAAACTCAAAGCAATATACTCAGCTTCAATGGTTAGAAAAAGCTACACTAGCTTGCTTTTTAGAGAACCAAGAGATCAAGTTGGTTCCTATGAATTGACATGTACAGCTAGTGGATTTTCTATCTAACTTGCAACCACCATAATCAGCATCACTATATGCGTGTAATTCCAACTTAGCGTTTCTATCATACCACAGTCCTAAGTGAGGTGTATGCTTAAGATATCTAAAGATCTTTTTCACTGCATTGTAATGTGATACCTTAGGACAAGATTGAAACCTAGCACACATACATACACTAAACATAATATCAGGTCTTGATGCAGTTAAGTATAACAATGAGCCAATCATAGACCTATAAAGTGTGTCATCAAAAGGTTTAAGGTTTACCATTTCATTCTTATCAAGTTTGGTACTAACACTCATGGAGGTAGTTGTAGTTTCAACTCTTCAAAGCCAAACTTCTTAATCATATCATTGACATACTTAAGTTGGCTAATATGAATTCCTTAAGGGGCTTGTTTAATTTGAAGTCCTAAGAAATAATTCAACTCTCCCCTGCCATTGACATTTCAAATTCTGACTTCATACATTCTTCGAAGTCTTTTACTAAAGTAGTGTTAGTTGAACCAAAGATAATATCGTCTACGTATATTTGAACTATTAACAAATCATTACCTTTTCTTCTTAGGAATAATGTGTTGTCGATGGTCCCCCTTTGATAATTATTTGCAATAAGAAAGTTTGCAAATCTATCATACCAAGCTCTTGGAGCTTGTTTCAAACCATATAAAGCTTTCTTAAGCTTGTAAACATGGTTAGGATTCTTTGGATCTTCGAATCCAGGGGTTGTTTGACAAATACCCTCTTCTTGGATGTATCCATTCAAGAATGCACTCTTGACATCCATTTGGAAGAGCTTAATATTACTTAGACTTGCAAATCGCAAGTAACAATCTAATTGCTTCTAGTCGTGCAACGGGTGCAAAGGTTCTTCATAATCTATTCCTTCTTTTTGATTATAACCTTGTGTGACTAGTCTAGCCTTATTCCTTGTAATATTTCCTTGTTCATCATCTTATTCCTAAACACCCATTTCGTTCCTATTATTGACTTGTTTTCGGGTTTAGGTACTAAGTCCCACACATTGTTCCTTGTGAATTGATTTAATTCTTCATGCATAGCATCTATCCATGATATGTCACCTAAGGCTTCCTTTACGTTCTTAGGTTCTAATTGTGAGATTAACCTATGTCCTTCAAGTTGACTTATATTTCTACGTGTTTTAACCCCAACACTTGGATCCCTAATGATTAGTTCTCTAGGATGCCACCAATTCCTAGATTGACTAGGTTCACCCTCATCTTGTTCAAATGTTTCATTAGTGTGAACTTTATCATATGTAATAAGATCATTAGTTGTATCTTCCAATTGTAGAGTCTCTTGATTTATTTCATCTAAGGGTTCATGTATGTCTTGTTCAGGAGGATTTGGTTCTAGATGATAAAGTACAGGCTCAAGTAATACATCATCATCAAACATATTTTCAACATTTGTTTCTTTTTATGTTGATGTTTATCACTAACTTCAAAGTATGTATTTTCATTGAATTTAACATGTATGGATTCAATTGTTTTTCTAGATGCAGGATTATAACACCTATATGCTCTTGAGTTAGTTGAATACCCACGAATATGCATTCAATAGACTTTTGTTCAAATTTATCTAGATTATCCTTAGTGTTTAGCACAAAATATTTACATCCGAATACTTTAAGATAATCTATTTTAGGTTGTCTATTGTTTAGCAATTCATAAGACGTTTTATTTAATTCTTTCTAATAGTAAGCCTATTTATAATATAGCATGCACAACTAACAGCTTCAGCCCATAAATATTTAGGTAATTATTTTCACAAAGCATTGTCCTAGCAACTTCTTGAATCGTTCTATTTTTACGTTCGACAACTCCATTGAGTTGTGGTGTTCTAGGTGGTGAGAATTCATGTTTTATTCCATGTAGTTCACAAAATTTGATTACGTCTTTATTTTAAATTCTCCACCTCTATCACTCCTAATTCTTTTGACATTTTCTTCGTAAATATTTTCAAGTTGCTTGATAAGGGTTTCGATTGCTAATGGAGCATCGTCTTGTATGTTAAGAACAATGTCCATGTGTAGCGTGAGTAATCATCTACTATGACACACACATAGTAGTGTCCACCTAGACTTCTTGTCCTACTTGGACCAAATATGTGTAAGTGAAGCAATTCTAGTACATGACTAGTACTCACTTCATGTTTCGGTTTTAAGGTTTCTTTAATGTGTTTTCCCTTAATACATGTTTCACACATTTGAAAATTATATAAGTCTAACTTAGGCATTCCTCTAATTAAATTCTTCTTAGACAATTTCCTAATGGTTGAAATTCCTATATGGCCTAATCTTCTATGCCATAAATTCACATCTAAGTCATGTGATATTAGACACTTAACCTTAGCATCTAACATGTTATCTAAGGTAAGGGTATAAATATTTCCATCTCTATTTCTTTTTAAAATCGTTTCTCCTTTTTCATTTATTATATCACAAGAATTGGGAAGAAAGGAGACATTATAACCACAATCTATAAGTTGAGATATACTAAGTAAATTATAAGATAGATTGCTTACTAATAACACATTTCGTATTTGAAATGTGTTAGAGTCCCCAATTGTTCCTTTTCCAACAACTTGTCCTTTGTTGTTGTCACCGAATGTTATTTTTCCTCCATTCTTGATATGTTCCAATTCGATGAATAGTTTGGGGTTCCCCGTCATATGCCTCGAACATCCACTATCTGAAAACCATTCGGTTTTTAGATTCTTTGACTTTGCCTCCTTCTTGCATTCCTTGCGTTTATCCTACAATGGAGACAAAGTTTTAGGTACCCTTTATTTGGGTCCTTGAATGTTAGGGGCACTATTCTTGTTTAGATATCCCTTAGGTATCCAAACTTGAATATACCTTCTAGGCACATTTTTAGCATTGTTATAATTTGGAAAATAAGAAGAATTAGCATATACATAATTATTCCACATAAGTGAAGATGCATTGTTATACATGTTGTGCCAGGGTTGATAATCATTATAGGATGGCCGAATTTTATAAAGTGCATAAGGCATGCGTTTTTGTTTCTTGAATGGCGCAGTAATAAGTGTGTTCATAGGCATTCCTATAAGACTTATAAGAGTGTTGCCTATACTTAGGTTCATAATATGTTGAATGCATTTATTATGTCTCGTTGCATTTGTATACATATAGGCATAATTTCTAGGTTGTCTAGATGCAAAGTTTGGCCTAGATGTATAGTTATGCGTGTGTGTTTTTATGGGTGCATGCTGCATCTTTATCTTTGAATAAGAAGAAGAACGAGTAGAAGAAGATTTAGCAGACAAGTTTGTTTTTATAACTTTATAAGGTTGTTTCGTAGTTGATGATACAAACTTAGTCTTTTATCTAATTTGTCATCTTCTTCTTTATATCCCAATCCAGTTTTATCATTTCCATACTTTTGTGATGATTTAAGTGTATCTAACATATTTGCAACCAGATTTAAATTGTTCTATCATTTTTTCTAAGGTAAATTTAGAAGATTTAAGTTGCACTATTTCATTTTCACAACTTTTCTAACTTGGATTTTAACATTTTATGTTCCATTTGTAACTTTTGTTCATCTTTCCTATATGATTCAATTTTATTCTCTAAAGGATCAAGAGTATTAGAAGACTCTTGTTTAAGAGATTCTAATTGATCGGAAAATTTCAAGTTGGACGTCTTCAACTTGTCATTTTCTTCAACTAGTTTCTTCTTTTCTTTAGAGAGCCTCTTATAGTGAGCATGCATTCTTAGGAATTCTTCATACATTTCATCAAATGTCATGTCACTATCAGAATCACTATCAGAAGAAGAACATACCTCGTTGGATACGAAGCAGACTTGAGCTTCCTCAGTTTCGGATTCTGAGTCGGATGAGTCGCTCCATGTGCTCACCTTCATTTCTCGTTTCCCTTTTCTTGTCTTAGACTCCTTTGTCTTTGTCATTTGAGCCTCCTTGTCCTTGGCTTGTTTATTATTGTTGTTATTATTATTATTTTTCTTTGTGGGACAGTCGTATGAAATATGTCCTTTTTGACCGCATTCATAACACTTTAATTCTTTATTATACCATTTGTTTGTGTTATTCTTCCTAGGTTGAGAAGAAGAAGAAGAAGAATTACGTTGTCTATTCCTATTTGGACGTTTGAAAAACTTTCTATGTTTTCTAGCTATCAATATCAAGTCGTCATCTAATTCAGTATCACTATTACTATCATCGTTACTAGCATGTGTTTCGATTGTTTTAAAAGATATTTCTTCTTATATGTTGAGATCATTTCCACACCTTTGACACCTTTAATATCTCTAAATAATGATGATAAATGTTCTCTTATATATATATAAGAGAGTCTTCAAGAAAAAATAGAATGTAACATCTCAAATCGTCACATATCCAGCTATAGTCAATAATATCATCAGTTGAGAGAATAAGATATAAGATCACCATATTATCTTGAAAATAACAGTAACACAGCTCCAGAATGAAGATAATAATATGCTCAAGATATTCCTTGAGTGAAAATACCAAAAATACCCTTGGGGGTGTGAAATGACAAAAAATACGCTTGGTGTGAGAAAACTCCAGAAATGACCCCGATAGTCAGAAATAATCACAATTCCACCTTTGTCATGATAACCAAGATAATAATACACTCTTGAAATATTTTTCACCATATGAGGTTCCTACAAAACTCAAAATACCAATTTTGCCCTTTTTGGTAAGTTGTAGAAACTTCCAAGGCATGTTAGTCACAAGACAATAATAATCACCAAAACACATAATAATCACATAATGAACAATCATTTTAACACATTTTTGAAAAATATTCCTAAAAACCCTAGACGTCGATCGATCGAAATGCCTCAGCTTCAGAGATCGACATCTCACAGAACCACATCGATCGATCGACATGAGGGTTCGATGTACATCGATCGATCGATGTGTCTCAGGTTTAGAGATCGATGTCTCACAGAACCACATCGATCGATCGACATGAGAGTTCTATATACATAGATCGATCGACGTGCAACTACCTGAGAGATCGATGTCAACTTTTTCAACTTTTTGAACTTTTAATCACATATAACACCATGTGTGACATTTTTAAGTATTCACCACTTAAAATCATGACTTTGAAAATTATCCAAACATATTTCTCAACAATTTATATATATATATATATATATATATATATATATATATATATATATATATATATATTCAGATTTCTTTTAAAAGGCACTATACACATATATTCCAACGTACTACCGACACGTTATATATGTTACGAACCTACGTTAACGTCACACCACTATATTTACCTCATATTTATGAGTATATTCAGGTCTTATATCATATGATATAAGTCACGGTGATGACAAAATTATTACGACACGTTACAAGGTTCTAAACCAAAAATTGTCGAATCGGGTGAATACCGAAACTTCACCAACGTGTTATGTACTTGCCATATATAGATGGCCAGCCCCTACACCCTCAAAAATGACCAAAACTTTCGTGGTTTATATGTTATATTTATCCATGAAATCATTCCATGTTGGCACACACAAATCACCCCCAATTAAGGACAAATTATGGAGATTTCAAATTCAACCTTTTAAGCACATGGGGCGCCACTTACTTCAGCCATTAGAGCTGAATATTCAAGCTATTCTATGTATATTATGTGTGGCATAATATATATAACATGTGCAAAAAGTTTGAATTCAATCGGAGAAAAAATCGTGTAATCGGCAAAAGTCGAAAATTCGGTTTTCTACGAACACGACACATTGAACTTTTTGGCATGACATATAACATGTATCTAGATACTTTTTACATGCTCTATACATTTAAAGTGTTCTAGAAAAATCAATTAAGGGCTGATTGGAATATACCATATGTGTATAATTATTTGCACTATTTTACAAAGTTTGCAAAAATAAAATTCAGCACATGTACAAGCTACATCACACGCCTAGATCAACTTAATGGATCATATGTGAAGCATAGTTGGCATCTTGATTGGCCAAGAATGAAGTATACAAGGTTGGTGACATAAAGGAAGGAGCTACACAAGGTAATATTTCAAACTATGTCACATTTGTGACACATGCTGAAAATTCAGCATGTGTAAATAAGGCTGGCCGAAAATTGCTTCTTATTTTTGCCATATTTACTTCTTTAAATTAAATGGATTGATTGGATGATAAAATGACAATGTTTGAATAAGTGCACATGCTGAAAATTTCAACATGTGTTGAATGTATATGGCCGAAAATTAGGTCTTTGAAGTTAACATATTTGATTTTTCATTTTCAAGTGATTAATCTATACCAACATGGCAACAATTTGAATGTATCTTGGATAGTGCACATGCTGAAAATTTCAGCATGTGGAAAAATCAAGGTGGCCTATTTTATGGTGGAAAATGTTGATGAATTGTCTTGCAAATTTTATGGAATTTATTATGTGACTTATGACAACATTTTTATGACTAATTGGCATATGTTTTTAAGTAATATTTTCAGATTTATACAGTCATCAAATGATGACAAATACCATCCAATCAATGAGTGCCAAGTAAGCAACGCTGTAATGATCATCCAATGAGGAGTTGCCAAGTAAGCAAATGAATATCACAAGGATGCAAGATATTCTTCCAAGGACTTAAAAGATAATTGCCAAGGGGAAGAAAGGCAAAGGGGCAGCCACACATTTGATAAAAGGGAGAGAAGAAGAGCAAACAAATGGCAAGACAAATTTCACAAACCCTAAGAGAAAAACGTGTGCTTCATCATCTTCTTCTACCTTTCTTTCTGTCTTTCTTCTCTCTTAAAGCCTATTGTGTTCATATTCATACATATTGAATAGGCTTCATATATACCACCATACACGCTATATTGTTGTAAAAGATTGATCAAGGTGTGATCAATCTTGCATCCGCTCGCTGGTGGTGTTCGTGATCATTGTAATCGCTTACAAGGTTTGTAAAGGGTTGGAGTTGGTGTGTAACTCCATCAACCCTATGTGGTAAGGTGTTGTTTGTTGTTTTGTGATTAGTGATAACCGAGGAAGGTGTCCTCGAAGACTGGAGTAGGTTGATTTAACTGAACCAGTATAAAATTCCTTGTGTTCTTTACTTTTCAGCACTTACTTTCAGTTTCCAGCACAATGCATCATTTTCATCACGTTCTTAAAAAGAACAAACGAACTTCAAACATCACCAAACTTTCCAGAAACATATCCACATTTTTTAAGGTTCATTTGGCGTAAGTTTCAACCCTTTTGGACAAGTATAAGTCATTCAAACGTCAAAAGTTCTGAGACCAGTGCAGTCTGATTTTTAGGCTTGCAAAGGTTGAGACTTTGAACGTACTTGACTAACTTCCCAAAGAAATTTTTTAAAACTGTTTTAACCCAATTAAATACATATATAAAGAGGTTTGTCATCAAATTTTCAAATCATTTGGAGTCACAGTTTAATCATAATAAATTTTTCAAGTCAGACTATTGTTTTTGGCAGATTTGCGCAATCTGACCACCAACGATTTTTGAAAGGGTTAAAGGTTTCATTTAATCTGAAATTTGTAGGAGATACTCAGAACATCTGAGACTAAGATCTCTCCAAATTTCAGAATTTTAAAGACCTGTAACCTAGTTTTTAAAACATTGCAAAACAGGTCATGAAAACAGAAACTGTTTTCACAAGTAGGGTTTTTGGTTTAAAATAATTTTAAAAACCAAATTTTCTGCACCCACTATTCAACCCCCACTTCTAGTGGTGCCTTGCAGGTCCTACATTGTTGATCTGTTATTTGAATATTTACTTGCTGATCCAAGGTGAGCAAGCTTGCGGAAGATCTGATCATGTTCCTATCAGGTCGAGCACTTGTTGACCTGCCTTAGTTACCTTAGATGACCTGCCTCGACTATTGACGATGGAGACCGAGGCTGATGTCTTCATATCGAGGCTGACTAGACAAATAGCTGAGGCAGAGTTACGTTGACCGTTATTAACTGACTAGAAAGTTTTGTTTTATCTAAGCAGGTGAATTTTGGTCTCGTCAGATATATATGAGTGTGGGGCTTGTAATATTAGGCTAATGGAACTTGTATGTTAGGCTAATGGTAGATGCTAAATAAAAATAAAAATATATAGAAATGTGATACGAGAGTTCGTATATATATATATATATATATATATATATATATATATATATATATATATATATATATATATATATATGTTAATAACAATAAAAATGCTATAATATAACTACCACAGCAACTTTTCTAACTACAATATCAATATTCTAACATAAACATCTCTATATAGACAAACTTAATGATTTTTCTTTCCGTCCACGAGATCCATCTTTATCAAGGGCTAAAGTGGAAGCCTACTTGGAAATCTACTCTTTTGAGTGATCAATATGTTAGTCGTTTTACTCATCTTTCTCTCATTAGAATGAAGATAAAGAAATATTCAAGTATCTTTGTGAATATATATCACGAGTTTACTTATTCAACATTTAAGAAAGATCATGTCATGGGGTCGAACTTCTCTCACATACTACTCTTGATGTTAATTCAGTAGATTCGGTTTAAAACTCGTCTCCCCACTCGTTCCAAACATGGAGCTTTCTCCCTATTTCCTATAACTCAAATAGACATATTCAGTTACGAGTCTTTTCTTTTTTTTGCAACTCCACACTTTGCTCGTTGTTTTGTTTTTTTCTTTTTTTTTTCTAAAGTGGAATATATACATATAATTCACTCAAATGTTGACAAATATAGACACAAGACCAAATCAAATAGAAAAAACTAACCATGTAGTGTTCATCAATTTATATACAAAAACAATCTATACAAACATGTACAAAAACACGAAACCTACAATGTTCGTAAAATAACTGTTAGTATATATGTTCGAACTCTTATAGGATAGTCAAAGGAATATAGTACATTTATACTATACAAACATGTACAGAAATACGAGACCTACAATGTTGGTAAAATAACCGCTAGTATATTAGGTCTGTAAATGAACCGAGCCGTTTGGTATGTTTGGCTCGTTCAGTTCAAACACGGCTCGGCTAAAGGGTTAATGAACCGAGCTTGAACCACTTTTTCCTGTTCAAACTCGGTAAGTGCACCGTTCTTTAAGGTGTTCAGCTCGTTAATACTATTTGTGAGTTAAACGAACCGAGCTTAAACAATTAAATATATTCGTTTAAATAAACGAGCAAGCTCGACTTGTTCGCTAAATTAAATGAACCAAGCTTGAACACTGTAATGCTCGGCTCGTTTGGCTCGTTTACAGCCCTATAGTATATATGTTCAAACTCTTATAGGATAGTCAAAGGAATAGAGTAATGGGTTAGGAGTGAAGATAATGTGGTTTCTAACCAAAAAGCTGTTTCGAACCGTGTCTGACCATTCTAAATAAAAAGGCTCAAAGGGATAGTAGTGGAAGTTAATGCGGTTTCTTGCTATTTAGGCTGAGATGTCATAATCTTTTTTTGTGCGAATACACTACAAAATCGACTGTCGTGAGGGTAGATCATGTTGGGATTAATTCGAGATACGTGTGATGTGCAGCACGTTGATAAAGTTTATACGAATTAATCATAAGGTGGACGTTATGTATGATAATATTATATGTCACATATGTCACATAATAATACTAATTATTACATAAAACATCCACACGTTAAGTGATCATCGGGTATACTCGTAGATGTATAGTGTGGTCTAAATAGAAACCCCGAATATGTAGACTGTTATATGGTCAGAGACCGCGATGGATGGGCTCAAAGTGCAACAACCATAAAGTTACGACATCTGGTCCTTGAGGGGCGACAATCCATGTGTGGCTAGTAGATAATTATTGGTACAATAATTAAATATTAAATAATATTTAATAATAATATTTATTATTATTATTAGATAATATTTAATAATGGAAGATAAGGTTGAGTTTTAAATTTAGATTTATATTTGAATTTAAGTTTAGATTTAAATGTAAATTTAAATTTAAATTTAAATTTAAGTTTAAATTTAAATCCCAACCTATCACATACTTCCATCCCCCTCTATATAAACGAGGAGGCTTCACCTCCTCAGATCATCAAAAATCAGACGCATATTTAGTGTTAAGAAAACCAGCGGCCATATACAGTATTAGAAGGAACGTGTGTCAAAATTGTCTATAAAGCCCACACTGCCTAGCCTCTCCATCGGGTAAAGCAGTGAATTGTTGATTCCGTTTGAGGGGTATATCAGCAATTGGTGAGAGGTCGTGAATCCTTGGATCACGCCAGATTCATCATCAGCCGGAGCAATTGCAGTGTACGTGTTCAGATTAACAACAGCAATGAAGTAAGGTATATTTTCCGCATTTTGTTACTTTGTCCATTGATTCGATTAAACGGTCCTATTCAGGGGTTTATTAAATTAAATCCAACAAGTGGTATCAGAGCATCCATAATCGAATCAATTATGTTAATCTGTTCATGCTGAAAAGCGAAAAATTTTTTGGGTCAAAAACGTTTTTGGAGCAAAATTCTGTTGAAAACAAAAATAAAAAAATAAAGTTTCTGGTTCTGCTTTTGGTTTATTATCAAAGCCCCGCTGTTTCGATAAGAGCTGGCACTGGCGGCCTGGTGGTCCCAGGTTCTAAAAGGACCAAAAGGCCTGCTGGCCTAGCGGTTAAGACGTGGAAGGTTATATTAGATGGTCAGGAGTTCGAAACTCGCAGGTGATAATTCTGGAATTTTTGCTCCAGGAGCATGCAGGAGGGGCTCGGCCGGATCCGGTTTCAAACCGGCCCGGTCCTGTTTCATAAAAGGGCTTCGGCCCAACAAAGGCTATTTAAAAAATAAAATAAAATAAAGTTCCAGATGGGCTTTCAGATTTGGCCCTAATTCGGTTCAGAAGGGCTTTTGGCCCAATTCAGTTGCAGAATTAAAATAAAAAGGTTGGTTATTTCAATTGGGGCGGGCGGGTCGTGACCCGATCCGACCCGCGCCCCTACCCCTTTATTTATTTTATTTTCAGTTTTTGGTTTATTATTATTATTTTGGATAAAGTAAATAATAATAATAATTTTTATTATTATTATTTGAAGTTTCTTATAAGGAAAATAGTAATAATAATAAACTGTTATTATTATTATTATTATTTTAAAGTTTCTTTTTAAAGAAAATAATAATGATGATGATGATAATTTAATTATTATCATTGTTATTATTAAAAGAAAATAGTAATAATAATAAGTAATTATTATTACTATTATTTTATAGTTCTTTTAAAGGAAAATAAAGTAAATAATAATGGTAATAATTTGATTATTATTGTTATTATTTAAAGTTCATTAAGGAAAATAGTAATAATAATAATAAATTCTTGTTATTATTATTATTTTAAAGAAATCCAAAATAATAATAATCAAGGGTTAAGTTTAATTTCCAGTTATTGCAATATTATGTTTATATGCATGCAGTTAATTGTTTATTTATTTGTTTATTTATGCCTTGTGTTTATGCATGTTAATAAATAAATAAAATAAAATTAAGGAACTTAATCCAATAAGGATCCGAATCTTGTTTGACCCGGTTTGACCAAGTTCAACCAAGTTAATTCGATGGATCAAGTTGACTGAATTAACCAACACTTATCAATCAATGCGGTTTATACTCGTGATAGATGACTCATTGAGTTGTGATAAAAACACCGTACACATAGTTTTGTCTAAGAAAGCTGGTACTTAAGCGAGACCATTGGGACTCCACTGGTGTCCTGGAAATTATGCGGAATGGTAATACACCCTTATGGCAAGTGGGTATTACTGAATCGGTTCACTTCACACTCAATGTGACCCATCATAAGGTTATATCACTTGTTAAATTGATTGATAAAGATATTGCTTTCTTAAACCGTAAGGAGAACTGAGCTTGGTTCAAGGTGGTTCTTATTTGAGCCGTAAAGGGAATCAAGCTGGTTCGAATTGGTTTAAGTAAAAAAAACGGATGTTGGGGTTAAGTATGCATGGAACGTGCAAAAGGGTCAGTCAGGAAACTGCGGATCATTTAGAACCATAAAGTTACGCGACTTAGCAAATGTAGGGCTTTAATATGATCCCCTTAAAGTACGGCAATCATATCATCGCCACTATATTTGTTATGATCGTGAAGGGCATGTATGTGTTGGAGGCAATCATTGACCGGCCCAAAGGAAGGTGTGATTGTCGAAAACACATATGAGCATGGTAGTGGACTCAAATAGGACCGGCGCCGAAGCTTTAAATGCATAGGTTAACTCATCGACCCAAAGGAAGGTGGTTAACCCGTGCTTGGAGAGCCGTCATATTGACCACTATACCCAATTGTTGGAAGGTATTGGGATGACTCCAAAGAGACCCAATATTGGAAGGCAATTGGTAGATGGAATCGGGGTTCTATTTTGATATTTGTTTTTATGCAGTTTAAAGATTACACGTGTTGTGTATTTAAGTCCGTTTCTTGTTTGCTTTTCAGCAATAATGTCTAACATTAAGGATATTCCTACAATGAACGATTCAAACTATAAGCAATGGAAATGTCAATTTGAGATCTTTCTGGGGATTGCTGATCTAGACAATGCGTTACAGATAGATCGTCCAGCTGCGCTAACAGACGAAAGTACCAGTGAGGAAAAATTTCACATGGCAAACTGGCTACGATCAAATCATATGTGTCTTATGATCATGCAAAAGACTATCCCCAAATGCTTCAGGGGACACGTTTCTAAGTCTACGACGGCTAAAGAATTTTTAGCGGATCTCGAGCAAAGATATGTAAAGAATGAGAAAGCCAAGGCAAGCAATCTCTTAAAGAAACTTTGCTCGAAACAGTACCGTGGAATCGACAGCATAAGGGTGCATAAAGTTATGAATGCTGTCACCACCAAGTTCAGTGGTAAGAAATGCAAAGCTGCAGAAATGGTTACTGTGCAAAAGGCAAGTCAAAAGGAAAAGGGGGTGCCTACTACTGACACACCCAAAAGCATCACTTGTTTCTTTTGCAATAAAGAAGGACATTTAAGGAAGAATTGTACCGGTTATATATCTTGTCTCAAGAAAAAGGGTACATTCTTAGTTTTTTCTGAAGTTAATTTTGTTTCGGATATAGCCACTTGGTGGGTCGATACGGGAGCCACGACTCACCTATCTGTGACTATGCAAGGCTGCCTAAACCATAGAAAACCAAGAGACGATGAAAGATACGTCTATTAGGAAAATGGCAACGGCATAAAGGTTGAAGCCATCGGGCATTTCAGATTGCTGTTGACATCCGGTTTCTATCTAGATTTGCATGACACTTTTGTAGTACCATCATTTAAACAAAATCTTATTTCGTTTTATCGATTGGATAAAAGTGGATATTACGGTTATTTTGGAAATAGAAATTTCCAACTTTATCATGCTTCTAGATTGATTGGTCACGGTATAATGTCTGAAATTGATAAACTTTATTCAATAAATGTTGCTTCAAATCAGGAAACCTTACATGTTGTAACGCGAAACGTTAAAGCAAAATTAACTCATAAGAATTCAGGATCACTTTGGCATCTACGTTTAGGACACGTGTCCAAAAACAGAATAGAACGTCTTGTCAAAACAGAAATTCCCAATCCTTTAGACTTAACCGACTTAGAGTCGTGTGTATTTTGTGCTAAAGAAAAATAAACTAAAGTCCGAATATATGAAGCAAATCGTGCAAATAGTCCATTAGAGTTGATTCATACCGATATTAGTGGCCCATTTCATCCGGTTACTCGAAATGGTCACTCTTATTTTATCACCTTTATTGACGACTATTCGCAATATGGCTACATATTCTTGATTTAAAAAAAGCGCAAGCAATAGACATGTTCAAATCCTTTAAAGCTGAAGTTGAGTTACAACTCAACAAAAGGATTAAAGCCGTCAGATCGGACCGTGGGGGTGAATACTGCGGTCGATATGATGGATCAAGAGAATAGTGTCTAGGACCATTTGCTAAATACCTAGAGGAAACGGAATCGCCCCTCAGTACACCATGCCTGGGTCACCAAGCATGAATGGTGTAGCTGAAAGAAACCGTACACTTATGGACATGGTGCGTAGTATGATGAGTCAAACTACGCTACCATTATTCCTCTGGGGAGAAGCGCTTAAAGCCGCAGCTTACATCCTCAACCGAGTACCAACTAAAGCAACGATAAGGAACCCTTATGAGTTATGGACTGAGCGTAAGCCTAGCCTTAACCACATAAGGGTTTAGGGCTCTCCAGCAGAGGCGAAGCCTTACAGACAAAATGAAAGAAAGCTGGACACCAAAACAGTTAGTTGCTATTTCGTTGGTTACTCGGAAAGGTCACGAGGGTATAATTCTACGATCCCACAAGTAAATTGTTTTTCGAGACAAATTCGGTAAAGTTCTTTGAGGATACTTTTGTTCCGGAGGGAATGATTTGCATCAGCAGATCATCGAGTTAGATGAGGCACACTCAGATGCGCCAGAAATGCGAATCGAACCATCTTTTGGGGAGATAGCATCAGCGATACCCGCACCTGAGGTACCTCATCCCAGTAGTGACGCTCCACAGGAACAAGTTCATGTTCCTGAGGAAGTTACTGAAGAACCCGATGAAATTGTCGGCTGATGCAGTTCAGGAACCTACGGTACCCCAAGAACAAGTGCCTCTAAGGAGATCCACTCGTGCTCGGAGAAACTCCATACCTAGTGATTATGTGGTGTATCTCCAAGAACACGAATTTGATGTTGGTATGTTGGACGATGACCCCGAAAATGTCCAACAAGCATTGCAATGTTGAAATTCAGAAAAGTGGATAAAGGCCATAGAAGAAGAAATAAAGTCTATGCACGACAACAAGGTATGGGATGTCGTCTAGTTGCCTAAAGGTTCGAAACCCGTTGGTTGCAAATAGATATTTAAAACCAAACGGGATTCGAAAGGCAACGTAGAACGATATAAGGCTCGACTTGTTGCTAAAGGGTTTACCCAAAAGGAGAGCATAGACTATATGGAAACCTTCTCTCCAGTATCTACGAAGGATTCCTTCCGGATAATCATGGCTTTAGTGGCACATTTAGATCTTGAGCTACATCAGATGGATGTCAAGACTGTGTTTTTAAACGAAGAACTCCACGAGACGATTTACATGATTCAACCGCCTCGATTCGAGGTGGGAGATCCAAAAGGCATGGTTTATCGACTAAAGAAATCCATCTATGGGCTCAAGCAAGCGTCTTGGCAGTGGTACTTCAAATTCGCCAAAGTGGTTGTCTCCTTCGGTTTTGTGGCAAACCAAATTGACGAATGTGTGTATCACGAGTTTAGTGGGAGCAAGTTCATATTCATGATCTTGTACGTAGATGATATACTGCTTGCAACAAACGATGTAAACACGTTGATTGATACCAAAACCTTTTTGGGAAAATATTTCGAGATGAAAGACCTTGGTGAAGCCTCATATGTGTTGGAACTTGAGATACGAAGGAATCGTACCCAAGGTATCTTATCTCTCTTACAACAGGCATACATCGAAAATGTGTTGAAGCTGTATATCATGGATAAGTGTAAACCACTTAATACCCCTGTGGCAAGAGGAGACAAATTCAGTCTGAAGCAATGTCCCCAAACAGAGTTTGAATGTTCAGAGATGAGGAATACTCCCTATGCTTCGGTAGTAGGGAGTATAATGTATGCCCAAGTATGTACACGACCAGACTTGGCATTCATTACAGGAATGTTAGGCAGATACCTCTCTGATCCGGGTAAGGATCATTGGACCGCATCAAAGAGGGTGGTGAAATATTTACAAGAAACGAAACAGCACGTACTGACGTATCGGAGATCTGATAAGTTAGAGATTACTAGATATACAGATTCTGATTTTGTTGGATGCTATGATAGCATGAAATCGACCTCAGGCTATGTGTTTACCCTAGCCGGAGGTGCGATCTCGTGGAAAAGCGCGAAACAGACATTATTGGCGTCTTCCAATATGGAGGCGGAATTCGTTGCATCATTCCACGCATCCAATCATGCGATATGGCTTCGCAATTTTGTCACAGGGATGCGGGTATTAGAGACTATCACGTCTCCAATGAGGATTTACTGTGACAATAATGTTGCGGTGCTATATTCAAATAACAACCGGAGTTCATCTAAAGAATATATAGAGATGAAGTATCTGGCTGTTAAAGAAAGAATTCAGAGTGGTCTGATCAGTATTGAGCATATCAGTACAGACTCCATGGTAGCCGACCCTTTGACTAAGGCCATGGAAGTGGTTGTGTTGCACAAGCATGTTAGCCGTATGGGTCTTAGTCTAGTTGAGGATGTTTTATCCTAGTGGGAGTCTGTAAGGTTTCTATTGTGTTCAATAAAGTTGTTTGTTTGAGACAAACAGTATAATGTACATTTCGGTTTTATTGAAGTTTTTCTGCAGAAGTAATGTACATTAAGCACGTACGACATACATTCTGAATTCTATTGATCTCGCTAAAGAGGGCCAAGTTAGAATTAAATATTTATGGTCACCTAGCATATTAATTCCGCACTACATATCCATTTCAGTATCCATGTCATTCAGTGGAATGTTGGCATCATGATTTAAGATGTACTAGTCACTAATTCAATGTGGCGACATGCGGCTTAAGTCTTTTGCTAACATTTGCTGATGGACCAGAAAAGAAAAGACACACTAAAGGACATAAGGTATATTAGCTTAAAAGGAGTGACATATAATCTTTAAGATGCATACATAGTCCAAGTGGGAGATTATTGAGATTAATTCGAGATACGTGTGATGCGCAGCACGTTGATAAAGTTTAAACGAATTAATCATAAGGTGGACGTTATGTATGATAATATTATATGTCACATATGCCACGTAATAATACTAATTATTACGTAAAACATCCACATGTTAAGTGTTCATCGGGTATACTTGTGGATGTATAGTGTGGTCTAAATGGAAACTCCGAATATGTAGACAGTCATATAGTCAGAGACTGCGATGGATGAGTTCAAAGTGCAACGACCATAAAGTTACGACATCTGGCCTCCGAGGGACGACAACCCACGTGTGACTAGTAGATAAGTATTGGTACAATAATTAAATATTAAATAATATTTAATAATAATATTTATTATTATTATTAGATAATATTTAATAATGGAAGATTAGGTTGGGTTTTAAATTTAGATTTACATTTGAATTTAAGTTTAAATTTAAATTTAAATTTAAGTTTAGATTTTAAATTTAAATTTAAGTTTAAATTTAAATCCTAACATATCAGATACTTCCATCCCCTCTATATAAAGGAGGAGTCTTCACCTCCTCAGATCATCAAAAATCAGATGCATATCCAGTGTTAAGAAAACCAGCGGCCATATACAGTATTAGAGGGAATGTGTGCTAAAATTTTCTATAAAGCCCACACTGCCTAGTCTCTCCATCGGGTGAAGCAGTGAATTGTTTATTCCGTTCAAAGGGTATATCAGCAATTGGTGGGAGGTCGTGAATCCTTGGATCACGCCAGATTCATCATCAGCCGGAGCAATTGCAGTGTACGTGTTCAGATTAACAACAACAATGGAGCAAGATATATTTTCCGCATTTTGTTACTTTGTCCATTGATTCGATTAAACGGTCCTACTCAGGGGTTTATTAAATTAAATCCAACAGATCAGGCATACACATAAAAGACACTCTAATGTGTATCATATAAACTTTGCTATCAATATCTAACAATCCACAATATAATCACGTGTAACTTTAGAATCACATAGAAACAACCGGATTACTCCAAATCGTTTCCTTGGTACTTATACATTTATCCTCTCCCTAGCACATTCCTTTAAAAATCAAATTCTCATTTAATGTAACTAAATTTATATGCAAGGTAAACTAACGAATACCTAAAAAAATTATGCACCATACAACATGTAACTACACCTATAAATGATATGCAAAATGCACATATCACTATACGTAAACATGTCATGCAATATTCTGTCTCCCCCCCTACACTTAGATTTACAATGTTCTTATCATAAAGAGGAGGTGAACCAAAAATTATAACCACCAAAATACTATCGACAAGTTCGACAAAATATTCAAAAATAGCGGTTGGGATCACATGAGGTAAGAAATGAGGTAAAAAATGAGGCCTCCAATCACGCGCTGACACGTGTACAAAAGTGGAAGAAGTTTAAATTTTTTTTGTTTTTAAAAAATAGTTACTTGTACACGTGGCAGAGCGTGATTGGAGGCCTCATTTTTTACCTCATTTCTTACCTCATGTGATCCCAACCGCAAAAATAGCCGGCAAGGTCTTCACCACCAAAAACATAGTCAAAGTGCAAATTAAGATAGCTGGCAAGGCTATACTAGGCAAAACTAATAATATTACAATCAAACATAAATGAAAACTAGAAAAATTACCTTACAAGAATTTGTAAATTCTTGTAAGTTTATAAATTTGTAAATTTGTAATTTCACCATCAACTTTTACTTCACAAGAATCCCGTAGGTGCATTCACCACTGGCTTGGTTGCTTGAAAGAATGGCTTCTTAATAATGATCGATTAGAACTAGGTGAAAACTCCAATCCCACAATGTAATCTTAAAGGAAAAAATCACCATTTTTTTTCTATTTTCTTGATTGATCAAAATATTGACAATAATCCTCGTACCGAGACATCATGAATTCTTGTGTAGGAATCAGTTAAGAAATTGGCTCTTCTACTTCTTCTTGGATAATAATAACATTATACAAGTTATCATTAAATTCAAACAAGAGTTGAGGGGTAGTTCAACAATAGTTTGAGTTTATTCTTGGCAATTACATTCGATAGTATCGCCCATATCTTGCTTCATAGGGGTGTACATGATTTTTAAAAACCACCAAACCGGCCAAACCAAACCATAAAAACTAGACCATGTTTTTACGGTCGGTTTAACAAATGCTAAAAGCCAGACTGTTTCATTTTGTCCGGTTTTTAGTTTTAAGAATTTCAAACCGTATAAACTAGACCAAACCGGTTATATTGAATATATATAATTTTGATTATATGCTATATATTTAATTATATTTTATACATGATGGTACTATTTTAGTTATTTTTTTATATTGCTTATGAGTTTGTTTTTTATTGGATGTTTATGACTTGGGTAGGAAAAACTCAGTCGATTAATCATTTCTTGGTGAACAAAGGTTGGTACCTAGTGGATTTGTCTAGTCATACCTAAGAAAATGTTAGTTTTTTTCTTTGATTTATTTCTCCTCGTTTAAATACTTCTTTGATTTTTAGTAATTCTTATTGTATAATTATTTCCACACTTTGTTTATCATCCCATAAAAGTATGAAAGAATTGAAATTTTGTTACTTGGATGATTATTTTGTAAGCAAATAATGTGATTACTTGATTGAGTATTAAGGGTACTTGGATGGTTTTTCGATTAAGCTAACCTATCACCTTAATCCATCCTTTTATTGAGGGTCTGGTACTTTGTGTAGTTTATTCTAGTATGAGTTTCTTACCAAAAC
>AP025044.1:31698429-31717074 GCA_036186865.1 Eustoma russellianum
GGCGTTATGGGACGGACTCGCTTTAACTTACGGGGCAGAGACTGATTCTCTACAGGTGTATGACCTTCATCGCAAAGCAAGCCTAATCAGACAAGGGGAAGAAGGCATAGAGAAGTGTTGGAATCGACTGCAGGACATCAGGACAGCCATTGATGCCCGCAAGCCAAACCTAATGACTTGTCCCACGGATATGAATACATACAACCGTGAGATGCAAGAACTGCGGCTGTATCAATTTTTGACAGCGTTGGATGAAAGGTTCGATAGAGATCAAAAAGACCTACTAAAGAGAGACCCGTTACCCAGTCTGGAAGCAGCTTTTTGGTAGTTTGGAGACGGACCCCTCAGAAAAGGATTCATCACCAGGGGTAGGCAAAGGCCTAGCAACGCGTTCAACGGCTACCAGAGGCCGAGGACAGGGACGAGGGACCTCTCAGATTCAAGGAAAGAACGAAGATTCACCACGCTCAGGATTATCATGGCGAAGTGAGGAGAAAGATAGCATCACCTGCAGTTACTGCGGTCAAAAGAGACACAACATGGAGCAATGCTTCCAATTGATAGGATATCCGGACTGGTACGAAGGCAAAAGGAAGCAAGAGGAGCAAAATCACAGAAAAAGCACCACCATGACCGGAGTTTCCAATTTAGCGGGCACCACAACCATTATCGAAGAAAGGGCCGCCGAGGAAGGAGCAGCAGGAAACTCTGGTGAAATAGGTATTAGGGTTGGGTTTATAAAACCCAACCCTATTTCTTCATGTTCTACCCAATTTACCCCTTATAACTCCCCTGAAATTTCAGTATTTACCGAGGATGTTTTACAAATGATAGAATGCCCCCTAAATCCTCAGATAATTACAGCGCCGCCCCTGCATCCTCTGAAAATATCAATTTAACCCTTCAAATAGCTCAACTTGTTTTTTCCCCTCAACTTTCCACAACGACCACTCAGCCCCTACTAAGTCACTATATATTACAACAGCCCTCAAAACCACCTTGGCACAGCACAAGGATTCTGTTTGGATTCTTGATAGCGGTGCTACAGGTACTATGACTAATGACCCCTGTGACTTTGTCCAATGGTCTCACCCTATTAAAACTCATGTTGAAACTGCAAGCGGTGATTTAGTCCCTGTTACCGAAGGGGGCACTATTACCTTCAACTCCAAATTAACCTTGTCAAATTGCTTATATGTTCCCTCCTTGTCATCTAAACTTTTATCTATTAGTCAAGTCACCCGAGAACTTGATTGTGTTGTACTTATGTACCTATCCTTCTGTCTCTTGCAGGATATTCGCTCGAAGGTGATTCTAGGGCGTGGCACTGAGAATGATGGATTGTACTACGTGACGGATGTGGTGCAACAGAGCCGGTCCAATCTTGCCACCGGGATGGCACAAAAGCAACTTTGGTTATGACACCATCGCCTAGGTCATCCTTCAGTAGCTTATTTAAAATTTTTATTTCCATCATTAGCTAAGTCTCCATTTATTCTGTCTTGTGAAACGTGCATTAGAGCTAAACAACATCGGTCATCTTATAAACCCAATAATACTAGAGTCGACACTGCATTTGGTCTTGTTCATTCGAATGTTTGGGGACCATCCCTGTGCTCTACTCATATGGGTTTCCAATATTTTGTTATTTTTGTGTATGATTGTTCTCGAATGACATGGGTTTATTTTCTTAAACAAAAATCTGAGGTTTACTCTAAAATTATTGACTTCTATCATATGGTCTCTACTCAATTCCAGAAACAAAATCCAGATTATTCGTTCTCACAACGGCGGAGAATACGTGTCTGCTACTCTACAAATCTTCTTCCTGGAACACGGTATTGTTCATCAAACATCTTGTTCTAACACACCTGAACAAAATGGTGTCGCAGAACGGAAAAATCGCATTCTATTAGAAATGACACGGGCCATGATGGTTGAGTCCTGTGTTCCTAAATCTTTCTGGCCTGAAGCTATTGGCACTGCAACATACTTACTCAATCATTTACCTACCAAGATTCTTAATCACCGCACACCCTTGTCAAAACATACTACCAAAGTACCTATTCCTCCATGTTTAACGTTACCCCCAAAAGTCTTTGGTTGTTTTGTGTTTGTACACATTCCTCTCTCCCAGCGTACTAAATTTGACGCATGTGCTGACAAATATGTGTTTGTTGGGTACGCTACCTCTCAAAAGGGTTATAGATGCTATAATCCTCGTACCCGACGGGTTCATATTACTCTAGATTGAAACTTTCTTGAACATGAATATTTCTATTCGACCCACTCCTGGTCTCAGGGGGAGATGTCTGGAGAGACCTACGATTAGTTACATAACCTAAGTTCTGAAGTTGTTGTTCCAATAGGGCAAGTAGGTGACGCTGAATGTGCTTTGCCTACCGTAGAACCAATTCCTCCTCCAGACCAGTCCATTGAACCACTTTCAGCGAAGACTGAACAAGAGGTAAGTCCGGTAAGCCCAAAAAATAGAAGTCCACTTACAAAAATTGTCCCTATGTCCCCATGCTCTGTTATATGTGAATCTATTCTGGGTGATACTGACATTTCAGGAGAACAACGGGGGAGAATTCTCCCGCCTCGTACGAACAGAGGTGTTCCACCGGTAAGATATTCACCAGGAAAAGTGTCCAAGGGAATTAAAAATCTGGTACTTGAGGCAAAGGGTTTCTTGGCGTCAGTATGTGAAAATATGGTTCCACGGACAGTTGATGAAGCAATGGAGAAAACAGAGTGGCGTAGGGCCACGGAAGAAGAAATGGATGCTTTGCTTAAGAATGATACTTGGGAAAAAGTAGAACTTCCAGAATGAAAGAAAGATGTAGGGTGCCGCTGGGTTTATACCATCAAATACAGGGCAGACGGCCGCATTGAAAGGTACAAAGCTAGACTGGTGGCTCGAGGCTACACTCAGACCTACGGTATTGATTATGATGAAACTTTCTCACCTGTAGCAAAATTAGATACTATACGAGTATTGTTATCTGTAGCAGCAGTTAAGACCTGGCCCCTACACCAGTATGATGTAAAAAATGCTTTTCTCCATGAAGAGTTAAAAGAGGACATTTTCATGATACCTCCCCCAGGGCTCTCTACTACTTATGCTAGTCATGAAGTTTGCAGGTTGAAGCGCTCATTGTATGGACTCAAACAGTCTCCCAGGGCTTGGTTTGGAAGATTCACGGCTTTTTTGAAGAAACAAGGGTATCTTCAGAGTAATGCAAATCATACATTGTTCGTGAAAAAATGAGGTGATTTTGTTACATGTCTTATCATTTATGTAGACGATATAATTATCACAGGGAGCGATATGGAGGAAATGGCCACCCTTCAACAACAGTTGTTTTCTGAGTTCGAAATGATGGATTAGGGAGCGTTAAAATATTTTCTGGGAATCGAAGTCGCTCAGTCTAAGGAAGGGATCTTTCTGTCATAGCATAAATATATTCTGGATTTGCTAGCTGAGGTTGGTATGATTGACTGTAAGCCAGCGGAGGCACCTATGTTGGTAAACCACAAGCTGGAGTTCGTCGAAGGAAAACCCAAGGTAGAGCGTGGGAGATATCAGCGGTTAGTTGGGAAGTTAATCTATCTTTCACATACCCGACCAGACATTGCGTATGTTATGGGTGTTGTCAGTCAATTCATACATAGACCCCAAGAGCATCACATGAAGGCAGTAATGAGGATTCTAAGATATTTGAAGGGTACTTCCAAAAGAGGTCTTTCCATTAAGAATCATGGTCATCTTGACATTGAGGTATATACTGTGCAGATTGGGCGGGGAATCCGTTGGATCGGCGGTCCACTTCAGGCTATTTCGCATTGGTAGGAGGAAATCTAACTACGTGGCGGAGTAAGAAGCAAAAAGTTGTAGCTCTCTCGAGCGCTGAGGAAGAATTTAGAGGTATAGTCAAAGGAGTAATGGAGATATTGTGGTTAAAGAAATTAATGACGGACATCGGTTTCCAGTACAGACTCCATCTAAGTTGTGGTGTGATAATAGAGCATCCATTCAGATTTTGAAAATCCAGTTCAACATGACCGTACGAAATATATTGAGGTAGATCGTCATTTTATCAGAGAATAGTTGGACGAGAAAATCATTGAATTGCCCTACGTGTGTTCTGAAGATCAACTTGTGGATATTTTAACTAAAGCTGTGGCTGGGAGAGCTTTTCAAGAAGTTTTGTTCAAGTTGGGCATCGTAGATCCATATGCTCAACTTGAAGGGGAGTGTTAGAAGGAAGGAAATGTAAAAGGAAAGATTTGCTATTTATTGTAAATTATATTGTTATAGGAATTAGTCAATACCAATTAATGTTGATTGAGGATACTTAGGAGAGAAATCTGTAATTTACCATATGTAACTGTAGGCTAGCGTGTATAAATTGATGTATAGAAGAAAATGGAGAATCAATGAAAACAGAACCATTTTCCTTCATATCCAAGTTCTATAATTTTCACAACAATAGTGGAACGAGGAACGGGAAAAGAAGAGAAAAAGAAAAGAAAACTAATATAATCTAAAGCCAATGGAGAAGAAGAGGAAAAAAGACCCCAAAATTCAGACTATATGGTGCAAAATGGATCAGATTTGGCGCAACAAATCAGATCCCCCCACATATATGCAATAATCATTAAAAAAACATGATTTCGTATGTGGTGGTCGACCGTAAAAAAGGAACGGTCGACAGCTAAAACTTTTTCCGGTCGCTCTTCAAATGTTCGTGGTTGATCCAACTTTCGGGGGCCACTTCCAACTAAATTAACCTTGACATTTCACCGGCAAAAATTGTTGGTAGACTGCAACAATTTTATTTATTTTTTCATTTCTTTTCTCTTCCTTTGGATTCAACATCCAAACGTTCCTCTTGTCCTGTAAACTCTAAAATACTTGAAAAGCACACAAAAGAGATAAAAACATGTAAAAAATTAAACGAAACAAAATAATGCCCTGGTAACTGCAATCCCAAAATGACACAAAAATGCAACAAACATAGACTTAAAAATATTAAAACTATTGTGCATGATATACGATTGACAACACATAACCTTGCACGTTATCAACTGAAAGTACAAATGTAGCACCGCCGAGTCCAATTGATTTGCAACGATCAAACATAGGTAATTAGGGTAAGTATTTTTTATTTTACAAGAACTAAACGCACTTCGACAAATAGATTTCAAAATACAAAGGATTGCCTTTGATTACCTCCTCGTATGAGAAAGTATGCATATTGTCGGCTCATTTTAAATATACGCTTGTTGGGTCATTCTAGAATGGCACACCTTCCATGGTTGCCTTGCGACAATCTTTCGATAAGATTGGCTTTGTTGGTCCTGTCAAGATCAGCATTTTAGATCAGTCACATGTTATATTAATGTTCAGTACTGAAGAAGATTACATTAGATGTTTTTATCGACGATCTTGGACTATCCTTGGCTATCACATGAGAATCACCAAATGGATACCTGACTATAATCCTTCGAAAGTGTCATACCCCGTAATTTTTAAGTCCGGCTTTAATAATTAGAAAACAATTTAAGATGTGAATCCATTGAATGAATAGGGTATGAAGGGTAATTAAAACAAAATATAGGGGGGAAAATAGACAAAAGGGGAAATTGAGGGAATTTGGTGAAAAGGCCAAACTTTGCCAACTACATGTGGGGGGAAGTTACACAACATTCGAATAACTCCCCACCCACCAGCCGCAGGTTAGGAGACCAAAAAGGGAGAGGAGGAAACTGTCTAAGGGAAGAAAGGACAAGAAGAAGAGGAGGAGGAGGAGAAGAAGAGGGCTAACCTAGGTGCAATCTTTACCGAAATTCTGCAGTATATTCGTGAGATTAACTAGAAACAAAGGCAAGTAATCTTTCTATACGCTTTACGCAATTTTGATACTTTAGGCCCTATGTTCTTACAAAGAGAAAACTTGGATCACACAATAGTAATCTTGACTTGTCTATGTTAAATGCTTTACTATATGTAATTGTTGTTGCTAGTTGCGTAAAGTCTTGTTCTTTGGGCCATATTTCTGAAAATAGTTATGTGGTGCTTTGTTGTTGTCAAGCATGCCCATGAAAGTGTATTCTTGATGTGTTTATTGTCTTGTCCTATTCTTGGGTTGATTGGCTACACCTAGATGTTTGAGAGTAAGTGCAGGGAATTGAAGGATGAATGATGGCCTTGTTATAGACTTGTTGTGTTGGGAATGTTGATGGTATCTTTTGAAGGTTGTGAATGATAGAAGGTTAAGAGTGGATATTATTAGACATAACTAAGCATCAATTCATGTTAGATGTGTGTTAAGTATAATGAATCTAGATGTAAGAAGGATCTTGAGAGGTTTAGCATGAAAGGGTTGAAGGAGGAAGGAGATGGGAGGAAGTTACTGCAGAAAAACTGCAGTTTAGAACTGTCAGAACACTTCGAACACCTACATTAGGCGCTTCAAGTCATATTAGGCGCCTAATGTAGGCGTCCAATGTGTCCCAGAGCATCCCCGTACACTTCGAACACCTACATTAGGAGCTCTATGTCATATTAGGCGCTTCATGTAGGCGTTCGATGTATACGGCACATCCTCGAACACTTCGAACGCCTAGTATAGGCGCTCCATGTCCACATTAGGCGCTCCATGTAGCGTTCGAAGTATACTGGAAGACTTTTTTGACCCTTTAGGCGCCCTATGTATGTGTAGTAACTTTACACACTTCTTTTGAACATAAAATGCAAAGGTATTTGAGGTGTAGATGGTAAGTTTGATCAAGTAAGAATAAGATTGAATCCCAAGTGAATTAGTGAGGCGAACGGACTTGGAAAGATACAAACATGGAGTGTTTGAGGTGCTAGACCGTATACTTGATACGTAAGATGTGTGTGTGTGTGTTACATGTTTGATACGAAGTTACATGTGCATCCTGCATCATGACATGGGCACTTGCATTTCATTTGAGAACTGCTTTGCGGAAGAACATGTGTTTACAAGAGAAGTTTAAAGTTTTTGAAAGACAAAATGGCTGCTGGTTGATCGCAGGCTATAAAAGTCACGCCTGCGAAAGCAGGGTATAAAAGCGTGACCTGTGAATCAAAAGCAGGGTATAAAATTTATGGGGCCGTGGACCTATCAGCACGGAAAATAAAGTATTTTATGGGGTCGTGGACCTATCAGCACGGAAAATAAAGTATTTTATGGGGTCGTGGACCTATCAGCACGGATATATGATGTATGTAATGGGGTCGTGGACCTTTCAGCATGGGGTATAAAGTTATATGTTATGGGGCCGTGGACCTTTCAGCACGGGGTATAAAGTTCTGTTTGCTGTGGACTGATCACCCACAGGGTATGAAGTTCCGCTACGCGAAGAATATGATAAGAAGAATTATGAAATGTTTTGTGAAGTGACACGCATGACATGTTTATGAAAGAAGACATATGCATGGGTGTTGTGTGTGATTTTAAAGAAGTACATGCATCATGATACACGAAGCATAAGATTGATGTACAAGAGATGTGAATAGCTTATGACTTGCTTATGATGATATGTTGTTTTAGTACATGTTTATTCTCGTATCCGTGTATCATTTATGTGTCTTATCTGTTTTGAAGCATTCTTATAAAGAGACTGTTTGCTAACCCGAGCACCTTATTTTGGGCAATGATCTATACACTGGTGACTCGTCGTGTGTGATCCCGTAAGGTGTATAGACGGGTTACTTGCTGGCGATAATTTCGCTAAGAACATATACTCTATTCTTTTTCAGGTGGTCTGGAATATGAAATGATATTTATCGAAGACGATGGCGAGTGGGCTCAGTGAGACGATGGACATGGAAGTAGATAGATGTTTGCTTACTTTCTTTATGTTGGAAAACTTGATGTTTATGATGCTGTACTGGAGGATAAGTTAGACAGTTGTCTGAACACCCTTTTATTTCCGCTGTACTTTCTAGTTGTATTACTGATGATGAAGTTTTAAATTTGATGACGTTTTCGCTGATTTATCTTACGTCATGAATGATGTACGCTTGATCTGCTTTGGCGCTTCGTAGTTCTCATAGTAGACTACGGCGGGTGCACTGGTTCCGATGACGGTATCGGGCCAGGGTGCTATAGGTGGTATCAGAGCCTAGGCTTCAGATCTATCTCGGAAACTTAGGTTCATGATCTTTTAGACACCTAAGCTATGATTCTCCCTTAAGGTTGATCCTTAGTTATAAGTACTGATTTCTTTAGTGTTTAAGTATGATCTGGGTTGGGTGTACGAGCGCGTTTATCATCTAATTTCGTATTAATAGTTGTACTACATACCTCACCCATTCGTACGCATTCAAGCTTTCAGTAACCTCTTATATTTACTGAATGCTAATGCAATGTTAACCTTTCAGAGAAATATGCCTCCAAGAAGAGATAACACATGCAACTCGGGCAATGGACAGGAGAACCAGCCACCACAAGTGGTTTTACCCCAGGTGCTCACTGACGCATTAACGGTGATTGCACAAGGGTTTGCTCAGCTGCATCAGCCTCCGCCTCCTCCACCGCCCCAGTATAACATCAGGTTCTTTTATGGAGAGATGAGAAAGATGAGGGTGCCGTATTTTGGAGGATGTACTGATCCTGAGGAAGCTCAGCACTGGTTGGCTGAGGTAGAGAAATGTTTTCGACTAGTGCAAGTACCAGAGGAGATAAAGGTTGTTGTGGCCACACCCCTTCTAAGTGGCAAGGCAGGTGAATGGTGAGACGGAATGGTGTTGAGAATGACCCCACCTATCTCATGGATGCAGTTCTGTGGTGTGTTCCTGAAGTATTATGTGCCAGAGACGGCTATACTGGACAAGATTAGGGCATTCGACCGACTTGAGCAGGGTCGGATGACCGTATCAGAATATGCTGATCGTTTCCACGCTTTGGGAAAGTTTGCCTCAGCGATTATGTCTGATAATCGTATTAAGATGACGAAGTTCGAGAGGGGTTTGGACTCGAGGATACAGTCGGCAATAGTGAACGCAGGAATGAAAACTTACAAGGACATGTTGGATACGTGTTTCCGAGTTGAGAGCGATTTTCGCAGGGTGGCAGCGCGAGCAGTTATTGAAGGGTCATCTGATAGAGGCAAGAGGTCAAGAGAGGAGATTAGAGTTGGTGGCAGACCCAGACGTTGGGTTAAGATTCCAAAGAGGGGTCCAGTTGGAAATTTTTAAAGACCCCAGTGACAAATCCAGTAGTTCAGCAGGCTATAGGAGTTTGCCCTCATTGCAACAAGAACCACGTCGGAGAGTGTAGGAAAGTGGCTGGAGCATGTTTTCGATGCGGTCAAGTGGGTCACATGATTAGAGACTGTCCGGAGATGAAGAAAAATAATCCGGGAGAAGCGGCTCAGCAGCCGAGAGCGAAGCCACGAGCAAACGCCCGTGTACATCTCATGACAAACACAGATGTGCAGGAGGCTACCGATGTAGTAGCAGGTACCATTTGAATTAAGTTTAAATCATTAATGAATTAAGTGTTTATGTGCTTAACTTTTTGTGTAAAACTTCATATGGCCTTAGGTGCGGTTTTAGTAAATAAGATGCCTGCCAATGTACTTTTCGATAGCGGCGCAAGCCACTCCTTTGTAGCAAAGAGATTCACTAAGCACCTTGGTAGTTTGCCTAAATGGTTAGAAACTCCGTATCGTGTTCAAGCGGCCGGAGATCAAATTATGGTTTCGTACCAGCAGTATCGAGATTGCGAATTTGAGTTTGAAGGACAAACCTTCTCCGCCACACTGATTCCTATTCAGATGTATGACTTTGACGTTATATTGGGAATGGACTGGATGGCCAAGCATCACGCCAATATTGATTTTCGGTTGAAACAAGTGACAATCAAGAACGCTAAGATGGAAGAGGTAACGTTTCAAGGGGAACCGGAACGAAAGAAAGTTCCCAAGAAGGTGTATGTGTTGATTGCACAAGCGTGCAAAGCCTTAAGGAAAGGTGCTGAGGGATTCCTAGTGTATGCAATGGATGTTACTCGGGAAGTGCCGTTCATTCAGCAAATTCCAGTGGTCAATGAATTTCCTGATGTGTTTCCGGAAGATTTACCAGGAGTACCACCCCCGAGGGAGGTCGAGTTCGAGATAAACTTGATTCTAGGAACTGAACCTATTTCTAAAGCCCCTTATAGAATGGCTCTGGCAGAGTTGAGGGAGTTGAAGGAACAACTGCAGGAGTTATTAGACAAGAAGTTTATCCGCCCTAGTGTATCGCCTTGGGGAGCACCTGTTTTGTTTGTAAAGAAGAAAGATGGTAGCATGAGACTCTATATCGATTATAGGGAGTTGAATAAAGTTACCATCAAGAATAAGCATCCCCTCCCACGAATTGAGGATTTGTTTGACCAGCTCAAGGGTGCCAAAATCTTCTCTAAGATTGATCTCCGATCAGGGTATCATCAGTTGCGAGTGAAGGCCGAGGACATCGCAAAGACAGTCTTCCGCACAAGATGTGGCCACTATGAATTTTTGGTGATGCCGTTTGGATTAACAAATGCCCCTGCAGCTTTTATGGACCTTATGAATACCGTTTTTCGAGAACAGTTAGACAAGTTTGTTGTGGTATTCATAGATGATATTCTGGTGTATTCTCCTGACGAACAAACTCACGCTGAGCATTTGAGAACCATACTAGGTATTTTGAGACGGAAACAACTATATGCTAAGTTTAGCAAGTGCGAGTTTTGGTTAAGAAGTGTGGCTTTTCTGGTTCATGTGATATCGGAGGAGAGGATTGCTGTTGACTCGAAGAAGGTGGAAGCTATAACCGAATGGCCTAGACCTACCAACGTCACCGAAGTGCGAAGTTTCTTGGGTCTAGCGGGGTACTATAGAAAGTTTGTGGAGGGATTCTCTAGGATAGCAGTACCTCTTAGTCGCCTTACTCAAAAGAAGTCCAAATTCGAGTGGACGGCGGAATGCGAACAAAGCTTCACGGAGCTTAAGAAGAGGTTAACGACAGCTCCAGTATTGGCTCAACCCTCCGGAACTGATGGGTTTGTGATTTATAGTGATGCGTCAAAGAACGGCTTATGTACGTAAACTATAGTATAAGGTTATGATCTTGTATACCTATTAAGTTTAGACTAATACCTTGTTTGTAGGTTGTGTTTTG
Source organism: Eustoma russellianum (assembly GCA_036186865.1). Classification (NCBI taxonomy): domain Eukaryota; kingdom Viridiplantae; phylum Streptophyta; class Magnoliopsida; order Gentianales; family Gentianaceae; genus Eustoma; species Eustoma russellianum. The sequence goes on from AP025044.1 coordinate 31,709,612, forward strand.
ATGCAAAACGAACGAGTCATCGCATATGCCTCAAGACAGCTTAAGTCTTGTGAGCAAAATTATCCAACACACGATCTTGAGCTTGCTGCAGTGGTGTTTGCCTTAAAGATTTGGCGGCACTATTTGTATGGAGAAAAGTGCGCGGTATTCACGGACCACAAGAGTTTAAAGTATTTATTCTCCCAGAAAGAATTAAACATGAGGCAACGGAGATGGTTGGAGTTGCTGAAAGACTACTATTTGACAATCCATTATCATTCGGGAAAGGCTAATAAAGTGGCAGATGCGTTAAGTAGGAAGTCCAGCCATGCGCGACAATCACCATTAGAAAGAGAGAAGAAGAATTCGGTTTAGATTTGATTGACTCCACGGTGAACGTACTGACAACATTGACCATCACACCAAGTTTGATTGACCGGATAAAAGAGGCTCAGAAGAGAGATAAGACCTTCAGTGAAATAACGGAAAAGGTGAAACATAGTCAAGTTGAAGGATTTCGGATCAAAGAGGATGGGAGCTTATGGTTTAGGGAAAGATTATGCGTACCTGATGTTGACAAACTTAGAAGGGAAATTTTGCAAGAAGCTCACAGTTCAAGGCTATCAATACACCCTGGTAGCACCAAGATGTATAGAGACCTCAAGCAATACTATTGGTGGTCCGGGATGAAAAGACATATTGCAGAGTTTATAGGGAGGTGTTTGGTTTGCCAACAAGTCAAGGCAGAACACCAACGGCCTGGTGGCTTGTTGATGCCATTGGAAATTCCAGAATGGAAATGGGAACATGTCACGATGGATTTCGTAGCTGGTTTACCAAAGACAAGAGGTGGATATGACATGATTTGGGTCATCGTGGATCGTTTAACAAAGTCTGCCCATTTCCTACCCGTTTCAAGTGAAGCACCTCTTGACAAACTAGTGAATTTATATATGGAGAATATTGTTAGCTTGCATGGGGTCCCAGTAAGTATATTGTCCGACCGAGATTCACGGTTTACCTCTAAGTTTTGGGCAGCATTTCAGCAAGCCATGGGTACAGAATTAAGGTTGAGCACGGCGTATCATCCTCAAACCGATGGTCAATCCGAGCGGACAATTCAGACCTTGGAAGATATGCTAAGGGCTTGCGTGTTGGATTTTAAAGGGAGTTGGGATGGAATGGTAAAGCTAATGGAGTCTTCTTATAATAACAGTTATCACAGCGCAATTGACATGGCTCCTTTTGAAGCTTTGTATGGAAGGAAATGTAGGTCCCCAGTTTATTGGGACGAAGTAGGCGTGAGGACTATCACCGGACCTGAGCTATTGGAGAAAACGCTAGAAAAAGTGAAAGTCATCCGGGAAAGACACAAGGCAGCTCAAGATCGCAACAAGAGTTGGGCAGATTCCAAACGACGACCATTGGAATTTGATGTGGGTGAAAAAGTTTATTTGAGGGTATCACCTACAAAGGGTGTCATGAGGTTTGGAGTAAAAGGCAAGTTAAGCGCTCGTTTTATTGGACCTTACGAAATACTTGAGAAGGTGGGATCCTTGGCATATAGGTTAGCTTTACCTCCGGTGTTGGCGCAAGTTCACAACATATTCCATGTGTCACAATTAAAGAAGTACGTGACGGATCCAAGTCATGTACTTGAAGCTCAACCTTTGGAACTCAAGGACGATGTTACATACGAAGAAATACACATAAAGATTGTGGACCGAAAGGATCAAGTGTTGAGGAAGCAAGTGATTCCTTATGTAAAGGCCCAATGGAGCAATCACACGGAATGTGAAGCCACTTGGGAGCTCGAAGAACAAATGCGGGAGAAGTATCCTCAACTCTTTGACTAAGGTACGTAAGTTTCGAGGACGAAACGTTTTGTAAGGGGGGTGGAATGTCATACCCTGTAATTTTTAAGTCCGGCTTTAATAATTAGAAAACAATTTAAGATGTGAATTCATTGAATGAATAGGGTATGAAGGGTAATTAAAACAAAATATAGGGGGGAAAATAGACAAAAGGGGAAATTGAGGGAATTTGGTGAAAAGGCCAAACTTTGCCAACTACATGTGGGGGGAAGTTACACAACATTTGAATAACTCCCCACCCATCAGCCGCAGGTTAGGAGACCAAAAAGGGATAGGAGGAAACTGTCTAAGGGAAGAAAGGAGAAGAAGAAGAAGAAGAGGGCTAACCTAGGTGCAATCTTTACCGAAATTCTGCAGTATATTCGTGAGATTAACTAGAAACAAAGGTAAGTAATCTTTCTATACGCTTTACACAATTTTGATACTTTAGGCCATATGTTCTTACAAAGAGAAAACTTGGATCACACATTAGTAATATTGACTTGTCTATGTTAAATGCTTTACTATATGTAATTGTTGTTGCTAGTTGCGTAAAGTCTTGTTCTTTGGGCCATATTTCTAAAAATCGTTATGTGGTGCTTTGCTGTTGTCAAGCATGCCCATGAAAGTGTATTCTTGATGTGTTTATTGTCTTGTTCTATTCTTGGGTTGATTGGCTACACCTAGATGTTTGAGAGTAAGTGCAGGGAATTGAAGGATGAATGATGGCCTTGTTATAGACTTGTTGTGTTGGGAATGTTGATGGTATCTTTTGAAGGTTGTGAATGATAGAAGGTTAAGAGTGGATATTATTAGACATAACTAAGAATCAATTCATGTTAGATGTGTGTTAAGTATGATTAATCTAGATGGTAAGAAGGATCTTGAGAGGTTTAGCATGAAAGGGTTGAAGGAGGAAGGAGATGGGAGGAAGTTACTGCAGAAAAACTGCAGTTTAGAACCGTCAGAACACTGAACACCTACATTAGGCGCTTCAAGTCACATTAGGCGCCTAATGTAGGCGTTCAATGTGTCCCAGAGCATCCCTGTACACTTCGAACACCTACATTAGGCGCTCTATGTCACATTAGGCGCTTCATGTAGGCGTTCGATGTATACGACACATCCCCGAACACTTCGAACGCCTAGTATAGGCGCTCCATGTCCACATTAGGTGCTCCATGTAGCGTTCGAAGTATACTGAAAGTCTTTTTTGACCCTTTAGGCGCCCTATGTATGTGTAGTAACTTTATACACTTCTTTTGAACATAAAATGCAAAGATATTTGAGGTGTAATTGAGGTGTAGATGGTAAGTTTGATCAAGTAAGAATAAGATTGAATCCCAAGTGAATTAATGAGGCGAACGGACTTGAAAAGATATGAACATGGAGTGTTTGAGGTGCAAGACCGTATACTTGATACGTAAGATGTGTGTGTGTGTTACGTGTTTGATACGAAGTTACATGTGGATCCTGCATCATGACATGGGCACTTGCATTTGATTTGAGAACTGCTTTGCAGAAGAACATGTGTTTACAAGAGAAGTTTAAAATTTTCGAAAGACAAAATGGCTGCTGGTTGATCGCAGGGTATAAAAGTCACGCCTGCGAAAGCATGGTATAAAAGCGTGACCTGTGAATCAACAGCAGTGTATAAAATATGTTATGGGGCCGTGGACCTATCAGCACGGAAAATAAAGTATTTTATGGGGCCGTGGACCTATCAGCACGGATATATGATGTATGTAATGGGGTCGTGGACCTTTCAGCATGGGGTATAAAGTTATATGTTATGGGGCCGTGGACCTTTCAGCACGGGGTATAAAGTTCTGTTTGCTGTGGACTGATCACCCACAGGGTATGAAGTTCCGCTACGCGAAGAATATGATAAGAAGAATTATGAAATGTTTTGTGAAGTGACACGCATGACATGTTTATGAAAGAAGACATATGCATGGGTGTTGTGTGTGATTTTAAAGAAGTACATGCATCATGATACACGAAGCATAAGATTGATGTGCAAGAGATGTGAATAGCTTATGACTTGCTTATGATGATATGTTGTTTTAGTACATGTTTATTCTCGTATCCGTGTATCATTTATGTGTCTTATCTGTTTTGAAGCATTCTTATAAAGAGACTGTTTGCTAACCCGAGCACCTTATTTTGGGCAATGATCTATACACTGGTGACTCGTCGTGTGTGATCCCGTAAGGTGTATAGACGGGTTACTTGCTGGCGATAATTTCGCTAAGAACATATACTCTATTCTTTTTCAGGTGGTCTGGAATATGAAATGATATTTATCGAAGACGATGGCGAGTGGGCTCAGTGAGACGATAGACATGGAAGTAGATAGATGTTTGCTTACTTTCTTTATGTTGGAAAACTTGATGTTTATGATGCTGTACTGGAGGATAAGTTAGACAGTTGTCTGAACACCCTTTTATTTCCGTTGTACTTTCTAGTTGTATTACTGATGATGAAGTTTTAAATTTGATGACGTTTCCGCTGATTTATCTTATGTCATGAATGATGTACGCTTGATCTGCTTTGGCGCTTCGTAGTTCTCATAGTAGACTACGGCGGTTGCACTGGTTCCGATGGCGGTATCGGGCCGGGGCGCTACAGAAAGATACATCGATAGTTCGGTTTGGATTGCTTTCCCGGGCTTGCCAATTTACCTACATCAGCGTGAGGCTTTGTTTGCCATTGCAAAAATGTTGGGCACCCCGATTAAGCTAGATGTTGCCACCACCAATGGGTTGTGACCACTGTGGCCCGAATCTGTGTAGAAATTAATGTTGCGCGAGAACTGCCTGCAAAAATATATGTTCAAGGTGCCAAAACATTGTTCTTGCAGTAGGTAATATATGAGGATTTACCTCCCTTTTGTTCAACATGTCGCATCTTAGGGCATATGACCAAGGACTGATATCAGGCAGCTATGGCCCCTAAATCTGATAATAAACAGCCAGAACATCAGGCAAAATATGCTCTTAAAAAAACCACCTCCATCTCCACCTATTCCCCAGTGATGGATACCGAAGAAATTTAGCCTTCTGCAGCTCCCCAGCCTCAGGTGGCCATGCAACATGCACCCGTAACCATAGAAAAGGAGGTTTGGCCTGAGGTATTTCAACCGTCTTCCTCTACTGCGCTGTGTGTTAAAATTCGAATCAAACAATCAAGAAACCACAATGCTGAGTGAATTACGATCAGCAACGCACAAGAACAAGCTAATGGCAAAAGGTCGAACACAATGTTCAAAAAAATCTAGTTGCGCGCCAAAATATTTTAGGGAGAAGGTGAGGGATGGGGATTGCAGAAAACGAATTGTGATTCATTCATCTTATTGTACAGCTGAATTAACTATTTATACAACCAATAGAACTTCCTAAAATCAAACAAATTATACACGTGCGTATACTCGGTTAGTTATAACAGCTTTTTCCCTTCATTATGTTGTCGCAGCTACGATCCTCACTTGATCTGACGTGGCAAGTCAGCTGAGCTGCCTTCTCTTCATTCCTTGTCCTGCACCTTCAGTTAAGTGAGCCCCACATTTAAGAACTGTCTCCAATAGATGTAGAGTTCACTACTGTTTTGCTGCTGCATCATGCATGCTTGCTATGGCCTTGTCTCGTTGTGTCTCCGTGCCAACCGTGCCATAGTGTTCTCTCACCATACCAACCGTGCCACAGCTTCCTTTCCTATGTCCCAGCTGATCATTTCCTTCAACCCCCCCTTCAATCTGAGTTCTTGTACACATTACACATTCGTAACGTAGAAGTCAAGAATTGCAACTGTTTAGAATCCAAAGCCTTAGTGAAAATGTATGCAATCTGAAAGTTGGTCCTTATGGGCGTAGGCTTGATGATCCCTACTTGATATTTGTCTCGAACAATGTGGCAATCAATCTCGATATGCTTGGTCCTCTCATGAAAGATGGGATCCTTGTTGTCACAGAAAAGCTCCACAGGCTGAGTGTGTTCCTGCCCCATGTCTTTCAGTAAATAGAGTAGCCATTGTACCTCACAGGTTGCTGCTGCCAAGGACCTATATTCAGCTTCAGAAGAAGACCTAGGCACCGTAGTCTGCTTCTTCGCTTTCCACGATATTAAAGCATCTCCAAAAAACGTACAGCACCATGTGATTAACCTTCTGGTCTCTGAACAACCTCCCCAATCTGCATCAGCATATGCCTTAAGTAAGCTAGAACCTGTACTAGGGAATAGAATCCATTGGCCAGGAGTGCCCTTCAAGTACCTCAACACTTTATAGACAGACTTCCAGTGCAACTCTGTAGGAGTATCTAAAAACTGACTGAGTTGCTGAACATTGTAGACAATATCTGCATGGTGATTGTGAGATAGATGAGTTTCTCCACTAATCTTCTGTAACCTGAAATATCATTCAACAACATTGAATCATTATGTGCTAGGTTAAGATGATGTTCCATTGGTGTCATTGCAGGCTTTGCAGCTAGGCATCTTGCTTGCTCTAACAACTCTAGAGCGTATTTCCTTTGGCATATCCAGTCCAAGAAAATATCTCTGTTCTCCTAAATCCTTTATCTGAAAAGTCTTATGGAGAAAGTCCTTCATCTATTGAATCTGTAGCATTGAGTTAGTGGCCACTATGATGTCATCAACGTAAACCAAAAAGATCAAAAAAGAAGTTTTTGTAGCCTTACTAAACATGGTATAATCATGTTTATATTGAATGTACCCCTGAGACACTAAGGAAGCTGTAAGTTTCTCATTGCATTGGCGACTAGCTTGCTTTAGGCCATACAAAGACTTATGAAGTCTGCATACATCACCAGGCTTAGAGGAGTGAATTCCTTGTGGTAATTCTATATATATTTCTTGGTGAAGATCACTGTGGAGGAAAGGATTGTTAATATCTAAACACGTTTTTCCCTCTCATCTTCAATCTTCCAACCATCAAACCAAGTCAGTCTCCTCCTTTCCACTCCATTATGCAATTATGTCTTGTGATCACGCTGAATCTAAAAACATCTTTGAGGGAGTTTTCTATATCGATGGAGGTTTTGAAACCCTCAGCTCCTCAGAGAAGACTGTCGATGTCGCCGGGGATGATAATTCCCACATTGCTAAGAAACTAAAAGGGGCGGAAACTCTTGGTGAGTCATGCGGTGTAAATCCGCCAATTGACTCATCTACGTTTACCTTGAAATTCTTATATAGGTAGCAGCCAGTCATTTTTTCGTTTCCTGCATCTTTTTATTATTCCACCTTTTCTTTTGCCTCTGTAGATAGGGGGTCTCCATCCCGCTCAATGCAACAAACTATTTGCAGTTTGAGTGACGTCGACCTGGGGTGGGAAACGTATCAGATAGATTGTGGTATGTTTGACCTATTCTATGACAGGTTTGACCTTATTTTGCCTCCTCTAAGTTGGATAACCTATGACCTTCAAAGTAGTTATGAGACCATCTACAAAAGTATTTTAAGATAGGTCTGCGCCTTTTTATCCAAGATTTGGTCAAACAGATTCCATGGTACTATAAGCTGAGACTATCGCAGATTTAGTACCGAATGGCCTTACGACCATTTTCTATTAACTTATTTTCCTTTGGTCTATCTATACCACCTTTGAACTCCA
>AP025044.1:31720860-31735760 GCA_036186865.1 Eustoma russellianum
GATTATTTGTTTGATTTTCATTAGAACCAGTCTGATTACCTCTGAAACAAGGAAGATGAGCAGATGAAGATGAAGCCATGAAAGCGTTCAAACAAGGACAAAAGAATATCTCTAATACCACCAAGAACGTAAAATTTTAATGCAAAATCTTTATGCTTTGATGGCCAGTGAACTTAGAGCAACTTCAACGGTGCTTCATTCCACCAAATATAGCTTTAAATGGCTCTCCAAATATGCGCTAAACATTGCACTATTTTAGTGCTGAGCAAATTATTCACGTCAAAATTTGGTGCTTTCCTCCCCTTGATATCATATTTTATCCTTTTTCTTTTCTTTTTTCCTTTCCTTTTAATAGTTTGTTTGTTTTGTGTTTTCATAGTTTATTTATTAATTTAATTACAAAATTCGATTTCAATTACCAATAAAAATTATACCATGATTATATTTTTATACTGTTTATAAAACAAGTATACCATAAATAAGAAAATTGATATCTAGATCGTGTACATTTAATGTAATCTATTTGATGGTGTCAATTTGTAAGACTCTGATCTTATCCAGATAATATTTAGACGATATAGATTTATATATAATTCATTAGACGGTGTACATTCATAAGATTGTGATCTTATCCGCATATATAATTTCATTTTAATAAATTTTGTATTATTAAATATTTAATTAGATTTTAACTTCCCTTAGCTACTAGTCTTGCCTTGAACCTATCCACTGTGCCATCAGCCTTATGCTTGATCTTATATACCCACTTACATCCAATGGCCCTCTTATCCTTGGACAGTGACACCAGCTCCCAGGTGTTATTTTCCTCTAAAGCTGCAATCTCCTGCTCCATTGCCTTCTGCCATTCAGGGTTACCACATGTTTCTGCATAAGAGTTAGGTTCTGTGTGTATCCTAATGTTTAATGCATAAGTTCTGTACTTTGGTGCCAGGGAATCTAGACACAAGTGTTTTTCAAGAGAGTGAGGAGTATTGTGTTTAGGGTGGTCATCCTGCACATTGTATGCGGTTTCTTGAGTAGACAACTTGGATATTTGATTGCAGTAATATTGCTGCAGATAGGATGGTGGTTGTCTGATGCGTTGTGGTCTAGGAAAGGTCAAAGGTATATCCAATGAGGTTATAGGAACCTCAGTTGGTGATGCTGAGGGTGAGGATGAAGACTGGATTGAGGGTGCAGGAGAATGTTCGATTGGTGATGCCAAGGGTAGAGGTGACGGCTGTATTGTTGTTTCATGAGAAGAGGATGAAGGCTGGATTGAAGACAAAGGGGAATGTGATGATGAAGGCTGGAGTGTTGTTTCATGAGCAGTATGTCTTTCAAGAGAATCTGGGAAGGGTTGAGGGTCAGAATGGAAGGGAAGACGTAGGAGTAGTATGCTGTTCGAACACATTATGTTGTGGCTCGTGTATATGCTGAGGTGCAGATTGATGATCAAAATAATGAATGGGTGTGCTAGAAGGCTCAGAAGTAGAGGTGGGAGGACTGTTGGAAAAAGGGAATACATTCTCAAAGAAGTGTACATCTCTTGAAACAAAAACAACATAGCTTTAAATCCAAAAGGACATACCCTTTTGTTGTATGTGACAAGCCTAGAAACAAACACCTCTTTGATCTGGGGCTGAATTTGTCCTTGATGGGTGAAGTGTTGTAAGCGTATGCTAAGCAGCCAAACACCCTTAGGTGACAATATGTTGGAACCTTTTTGTACATGAGTTCAAAAGGAGTATGCTGATCAAGTAAAAGAGAAGGAGTTATATTTATAAGATAAGCCGCGTATTGGACACAGAAGCCCCAGTATTTGATGGGAGCATTGGATTGAAACATGAGGGCCCTGGCTACTGTTAGCAAATGTTGGTGTTTTCTTTCAACTAAACCATTTTGTTGTGGGGTGTATACACATGTAGTTTGGTGTTGAATGCCCTTTTCAGTGTAGAAAGAATTTAGATTAAACTCAAGACCATTATCAGTTCTAATGATCTTTATAGGCCTATCAAACTGAACAGAGACAAAAGTATGGAAGCTTTGAACAAAGCATTTAACTTCAGATTTTGACTTTAACAAATAGATCCAACAATATCTACTGTAGTCATCTATTATTGTAAGGAAGTACTGCTGTCTATACAATGTAGGGTGCCTGTAAGGGCCCCATATATCCATGTGTACAAGATCAAAGGGAGAGTGGGTTATGGATTTTGAAACAGGCAATGGCATTCTCTTTTGTTTTGCCAATGGGCATATTGAACTCATCTTCAGATGACATCACATGTGAGTCTATTTTGTGTATCTTTTTTAATCTGGAATGTGCAGGATGACCAAGTCTTGAATGCCAAAGGTAAGGACTGATACTGGAAGCAACACAAACATGAGAAGTAGGATTGAGGCATGGATTGGTTTCAGATTCTGAGAGGGAATTTCCAAGGAAATGATACAGTCCTTGATTGACTATAACTGAACCAATCTTCTTCTTGGTGATGTGCTCCTGGATCACACAAGTATCAAGATGAAAAATCACATCAATATCACCAGACTTTGTCAACTTGCTCAATGATAGTAAGTTGAATGAAAAAGCAGGTACATGTAAGACATTGTTCAACTCAAGAGATGTACTGAATTTCACAGTTCCAATATGGTTTACCATGACATGTTGGTTATTAGGCAATTGCACTGATTTGGAGTCAACAGGATAGAAAGAATCAAAGAGAGAAAGAGTGTGACATATATTGTCAGTAGTACCAGAGTCCAATACCCATGCATTAGAACAATCGTATAGCACATTACCTTTTCCCTTACCAGAAGTAGATGAACACTGAGCTGACATAACAGCATGGCCTTCTCCACTGTTCTGTGACTCTTCCAAGCCTGCTCTTAGTTTGTCATTGTGCTGCTGCAATAGATTCACCAGCTGCACATATTGCTCCTGAGTGATCACAGCAGACTCTTGGGAGGCTGGACCAGGCGCTGCATCACTAACTACTGAGTTCACCTGGCTCCTTTGTTTATAATCGGGTGGATACCCATGCTTCTTATAACATTTGTCAACAGTGTGCCCAATTAAGTTGCAGAAGGTGCACACTGGAGCCTTAGAATTTCCTTTTGAGAAATTCTTTCTATTACCTCTCCCCATGGACTTCTGCCATGGTCTTCCGGAGCCTGCATTATTTGTTCCTCTAGCCCCAGATGAACTGTAACTCCCCCCCATTATTCACATTCATCACTAATGAAGGATTATTAATGAGTTGTGTGTTGAGATTATTCAACTTCCTCTCCAGCTTAATAGCCATTGCAAATGTTGTTTTAAGATCTGGAAAGGGGACTGACAACAGTACTTGTGATTTTACCGGCTCAAATTCCTCATTAAGTCCTTTAATGAACTTTATGACATAATCATCTTGCACGTATTTGTTGATTTGACTTGAAACATCGCAAGTACATTTATTACAAGTAGAAATAGGAACTGATCTAAGAACCATTAACTCCTCAGATAGGACTTTCAACTTTGTATAATACTCAGTCACCGTAGACTCACCTTACCTGCTTGCATAGAACTGTTCCTGAAGATCTGATAGTCTAAACGCATCAACATTGCCATACCTGTGCTTAAGATCATTCCATATGTCAATTGCATTATCAAGCCACATTACACTTTGTCCTATTGAAGATATCACGGAATTGACTATCCATGATGCCACCATATTGTTTGCCTTACTCCACGTCGCATATCTTCTACTTCCTTCCTCTAGTTTGATCACATCGCCATATACGAATCCTAATTTGTTCTTTGATTCCAACGCTCTCCTGAAGGTTCTGATCCATCCGTGATAATTGTTTCCATCGAGTAGCGGTTGGACAAGGACAAGCGCAGGGCTATCACTCGGATGGATGTACAGGGGATCCTCAGTAGGATCCAAAATTACTCCGGTCTGGAGGCTATTTGAGGAACTAGGTGACCGCATATCAGAAGCCATAAAAGTACCAAATTTCATTCAACAAATTCAACGAAATACGTGTGTGTTTCTCTCTGATACCATGTGAAAATTCGCACAAAGATGCAAGACGTCAAGTGCTGCAAGAATCACACGAACACTCTTGCAGCAAAGAGATTCAATGATCTCAATTAGTAATGAAGATGAGTTGCAGAGAACTCACGATAAAGGAAGTCAAAGGAGGAGGCAATTCGCAGTTCTCCAGCCAGAAGAAAAACTTTTATTCAAATTGATTACAATGGCTAAAAGCCTACTCAACATCCCCTTCTTCCCTTCGTTTATACCTAGCAAACAAGCAAAAGAGAAATAACTGCCACTACAGAAATTACAAGAATGACCTGAAACTAACTCAGCTAATTAACTAATCTCAAGGGCACTAATGTCATTTCACAGGTTTTAAAATGTTGCCGCCACAAACTACCTTCTTCTTCATCAGTGCAGCTGCACCACTGCGTATCCCTCCTTCGTAACCAACAGTTTAGAGATTACACGCAACCCAACTGCTCCTTTTGATTTCCCAGCCGTCGATTAAACCATTCATCATGCGGCTGTGCATTGTCTTTACTTGGATCATCAACTGCATCGTGTTGATCCCCAGACTTCACATCTGAGCTTGGTGCACCTATACTTTTGACACTCCCCCTCAAGCCCAGCTTGGTATAAATGCTGTAAACACCAATCAACTGCAATAGCCTAACTAGTCTCTTACTATCCAGGGGCTTCGTAAAGATATCTGCAAGTTGCAACTGAGATCGTATAGGCATCAACTTTACCACTCCTTGTAACACCTTATCCCTTACTACATGGCAATCTATTTCAATGTGCTTTCTCCTTTCATGGAACACAGGATTTTTAGCGATATACAACGCACTTTTACTATCACAGAAGAGCTCTACAGGTTCCTAATCTCCTAACCCCAGATCCTTGGCCAAATACAATAACCATTGTATCTCACAGACAGCTAACGCCATGGCTCTGTATTCCGCTTCCGCAGATGACCTTGAGACTGTTGTTTGCTTCTTTGCGTTCCAAGACACAAGAGCCCCCCTAAGAACACGCAGTAGCCTGTGATTGACCTTCTAGTCTCCTGACATCCTGCGCAGTCCGAGTCCACAAAGCCTTTCAGTCTCATGTCTCCTGTGCTGGGACATAGAAGCCCCTGTCCTATGGTCCCTTTCAAATATCTGAGAAGTCTATGCGCTGCCTTTTGATGATTTAATGTGGGGCCAATCCAAGAATTGGCTTAGCTGTTGCACAGCATAAGAGATATCCGGCCTAGTGATGGTTAAATATATCAACTTTCCTACCAACTTCCTATACTGGGTGACATCATTTAAGAGATCCGAATCATTGTGCAACAATTTCACATGGCTTTCCATGGGGGTGATAGCAGGTTTAGCACCTAGGAATCCCACTTCCTCTAGCAATTCTGCCGTATACTTCCTCTGGTTTATGCAAAGACCTTCTTTGGACCTGGTAACTTCAATCCCCAAAAAGAATTTCAATTCTCCTAGATTCTTGATGCGAAATTCTGAATGCAATGCAGCTTTGATCCCCTCAATTGCTTCAATACTTTCACAAGCAGCAATAATATCATCCACGTACACCAATAAGACAAGCATATATTTCCCAGCAACCTTACTAAACAGTGTATAATCATTCCTAGATTGAGTGAAGCCTTGCTCAATTAAAAACTTCGTTAGCTTGGCATTCCACTCCCTACTCGCTTGCTTCAATCCATACAAAGACTTCTGCGGCTTACATACCAAATGACTGAATTGCAGGATTTATAAAGGTCATTCAGGACAGTATTTTATGTGGATCTACGCTGACTGCGTCAGATACTACAAGCAGTAGGTTCTCATCTTACTTACGCTCCACGTGAGTCAAATCAAGCGGCACACTATCTCGCCCAAGAAGGACAGAGTGTACAGCAATTGAAAGTATACACTGACATAGCGCAGGCACCTCCTCTTGTCCGTGGCAGCTTAGCCACAGATGCACGTTGTATCTTCGCACCTGATGGCATCATCTAGCGTGTATTGGCTGCATTGTTGCTCGTATCTTTATTGGATGCGAGTAGCACCAGATACTATCTACTCCACTTTCATTTACACTCTTCCTTGCACTCTGTTGACTATGTTGCTCTTGACTCAATTTCATGTGTTGTTACATATGCTTTTTATGCGACTTGTTGAGGAAGAAATCTGGACCATATTACATTGGATGCTTCTATCTGCCACAGCTCAGAACACGGATTGTTCTACTATGTTATTGTCCATATTTGTTCGAAATATGGACAACCGCGGCTCAGAATACGGAATGTCATACTATGTTGTTGTCCGTATTTGTTCGAACTATGGACAACCGTAGTATGCACGAGGGAATGCATCGAATTTGCGCATTTTGGTTTTTTTGGTTTATGGAGGTCATTTGGAAATATACGGCTTCAATTCACTGCCTTTGTTCTCATTTCGTTGCCTGTATCCCTAATTGATACAGGCAACACGGGACACTCACTGTGCAAAGCTAACAACACAATTTCAGCTCCACTCCAACAATTGAAGGCTGCTGCTTATAATTACATTACTTTGGCCACCTCTCAAATGTCAATGTATTCTTTTTTTTTGCGGGGAATGGATCATTGTATTAATCATGAGATAAAGAAAGTTTTACATCATCTACTTCTACCAATGTATTAGAGTCTATTTCATATATCTGCCAAGCTACTCTAATGTTTCTGGCTCTATCAAATATCGTGGAATGGATGTTCTTTGTTTCCGGACATACATATTCACTATCAAACAGATATCTATTTCTATTAGTCCACAACGTCAATGTATTCTCAGGGTATAAATATATACGCCTTTTTCTCAACCAGGTTTTTATCCCACTGGGTTTATCTTAGCAAGGTTTTAATGCGGCATATCATATACTTTTGGGATGCTATCACATATTCTTGTACTTTTTCATATACTAGACCATGTTGCATCTTTATTCATTATTCGTGGTCGTATTTTGTAAACACGATTTCCCCCGCCAAAAAGTGAGCATTTTTTAATAAATATATTTTGAAGAAAAAAACATATTTTTTATCTAACTATTTTAATATATATAGTACATTATATACAAAATATATTTATATATTTTTTTAAAAAAAATTAGGGTGAGGAATCGAACTCGAGAACCTGAAATGAAATAAATCATACTCAACCGCTAGACATAAAGGTTTTCGCATAATACACACACACACACACACACATATATATATATATATATATATATATATATATATATATATATATATATATATATATATATACACATACACACACACACACATATATATACGAAACTTCTGCTCGTTGAGCCCTGGCGCGATTCCGTCTTCTTCGCAGCCGCTGGGGTCGATACCCACGGCACCCCCTACCTTTGCTTCTGTTTTGGTCGAAACACCCCACCGCCACCACTCATTCATCCAAAGCCTCCTCAGTGGTACAAAGGATGTCCTTCATTGGTTTTTGCAGAAGAGGAGGTTTCGGCCATGCTTCAGCGGTTCCGCCACACTTTGGTCGGATCTTTTTGGAACGGCAGCCCTGGCATGGTAGCATTGCAGAAAACTTTAGATCGCATTGGATTTCAAGGGCAGGTTAAGGCGGGTCTTCTCGACAAATCACACGTACTTCTTCGTTTTGAGAAGGATGAGGACTATAATCGTTGTTCCAGCTGTCGCACTTGGAATGTTTTGGGATATTCTATGAGAGTAACGAAATATTCCTATGATTTTGATCCTAGATATGATGCTCCGATCGTACCGATGTGGATCTCATTGCCTGGATTGCCGGTGTATATGCATAATGGAACTCCCATCAGATTGGATATCGCTATACAGAAAATTCTTAGGCCATCTGTTGCAAGGGTCTGTGTTGAACTTGATGTCTCTAAAGCATTGCCGGAAAAATTGCATCTTCAGATCCGCGATCATCATCACTTTCAGATAGTTGTCCCCGTTGTGTGCAAAATGCTGCATCTTGGGACACACACGCGAAACCTGTGGCAAAAGTAATTTGCAGCCTCCGTCTGATCAACCGGTGGCTCCACCTTTGGCAAAGACCTGGAGATGAAAGCCGCAATTAGAACAAGAAGAGATGCTTGTTGTTGAGTCAGAAATCATCTCGCCGCCACCTACAATAAATTTGGTGCCTGTTGTTTCTGAAGCCGTTCTGTTGTATCCCGAAAAATCCGTCTATACCGCCGACTCTTATGAGATGAGTCACTAAGAATTAGTCACCCGAGTATATTATTTAAATTATTTAAATTCCATTTATGATATTTTATTATTATTCAATGGAATTTCCTTAAAGTAAATATTATAAGAAATGATATAATTATATAAGTGTGTCATATGACACAAGTGAAATGACAAAATACCCCCCAATACCATGAAGAATTCGGCCACAACATAAGGGGATCTAGAACCCTCCTTAAATTTTAATAGTCCATTTAATTGGAATACTATTCTTGGAATAAAAAATGAAATAAGAAAAGATGGTCAAGCATGGGAGACAAGATAGTCAAGGTGCAAGACTCAAGGAGACATGCATAGCTTTCCAAACACACATGGGAATTTCTTGCCCCCTTGTCTTGGACCACGCTGCCACCCCCTCCCCTTTTTCCCCCTTGAAGATGTCTTTAAGTTATCCATGAAGCTCCATCTTCATCCTCTAGCATCAACACTCTCAAGAACTTCCCTAAGCAAACCATTCAAGACTCGTTGAACACTTGGACAACTTCTCCATCCTCATCATCTATAGGCTAGAAGGAGTTAGGAATCTCAAGTCTCATCTTTAAGCTCCAAGAACTCATCTAGGTAACTTGCATGTTGAATATCCTAAGTGATTTCCACATTGTAAATGATAAAGCTCACATTATACCCTCCTTTTCTTGCTAAAAAACGTGACCTTCAAGTGGTCACCGGGTGAAGATCCTTCAAGCTATTAAGAGATGCCAACATCTAGGTGGTTTGAATCCATTTCAATCTCTATTCAAGCTTCATTTTGGTAAGGGAATCATAGCCTCAATCTAGATGTTTCTTCATTGAGATAGTAGCTAATGTTCATCCTTTTTCTCCTTCCAAAACCGTGCTATATGTTGAAGTTGGAGGAAGACTTCACTCCATTTCAACCAAGGCTCAAGCTAGAAGAAAGCTCTAAGATTCAAAGAGGCAAGTATACTCTAGCCAATCTTGACTTATTTGTGAAGTGTATGCTTGAATGACTAGCCATTTTTAAGCTATGAATCCTAGTTGAAGATTCTAAGTACAAGACATGAGAACCTTTTTTTTTTGGAAAAATGCAAATTTCATTACCTAGAAATGATCATGGTACTTCCCATGATCCATCAAAATGCACCTAAATGGGGTGCCACCCGTATATTAGACCTATGTGGCTTAGCGTCAAGGCTAATGCAAATACAAAATTTACAAGTAAAAACCTAGCTAGTAACAGACAACTAGCCAAAATACTATACAAAATCTACAGACCCCAAGTAACAGGCTACATGGGATCGCAACTAAATAAATCATCATTGGATGCTATAAATACAATAGCTCAAGAAAAAATCAGAGAATATAGAAGCCCCGAAGTCTGCCTGATTAGAGAACCATAGTGGAATGAAAATAGCTTTTCTACATCACTCGAAAAACATGAGCATAAACCCGATTTGCAACATCCAACGAAACAAATGACGTACCCTCAAATATCATTTTGTTTCTACTATTCCAAATGTAGTATACTGTTACAGCAAGAGTCACTTTAACAGCCTTATACCTACGGTGTTTATCTTTTAGCGTTTTCTGCCCCCATGCAAAAACCCTTGTGATATTCCTGAGGTTTAGGGGCATACCACACCAATTTGTGATTTGATTCCAAACATTCCGAGTTAAAGGACACTTAAAAAAAGTGTAATGCACATTCCATTTGCAATCCGCACAAGTTACAAGTCGAATCATGAATAAATGGCATTCGGTCTTTAGTTTGCAATTTTCCAAGAACAGCCAACCAAAAAATAATAGCATGCTTAGGAGTGATCAACGAGTCCCAAACAATTTTCTCCCATGGTACCTTTACTCCTTTCGGACGAAAGTACTCATAAGCCTTTCTAGGAACAAGTTTATCATCCACAATCCATTCAGTTAACATTGTTTGAGCATCGACTGTAGAACCCCTGGTTTGGACCAACTGATCACAGATGGAGAACAATTTCTTAACAAGAGGGGAATCCGTTTTTTTAATAGGTCTGGTCCAAAGCGTGTGATAGCATTTATATCTATGATTGATCCATCGAACCCATAGTGTATCCTTCTTTCGGTGTAAATTCCACATATGCTTGGCAATTAAGGAAGTGTTCCATGTTTTTAAATCAAAGATGCCCAAACCACCTTCCCCTTTAGGTTTACAAATGCTTGTCCAACCCACTAAGGCTCTCCTATTCCCCTGATCAGTTTTCCCCAGAAGAAATGCATACAAATTCTATCAATTAGGTCTAAAACAGTGTAAGGTACAGGTAAAGCACTAAGCCAAAAGCAATGTATCCCTAAGAAAACAGACTTAATGAGTTCAAGTCTACCAGCAGAGGATAAGGTTGAAGATTTCCATAAGTTTATTTTCTGTACAAGGCTGAAAATATACGAAGAGTAGTGCCCAACTTGTAACTTGTACCCCGCGATTGGAATACCTAGATATCAAAATGGCATAGACCCAAGAGAAAACCCAGTGATAGAGTGGATCTAGTCAAAATTAGGGACCCCATCAACAAAGAATTCTGATTTTTGGAGGTTGGATTTAAGTCTAGAACAGTCACCAAACTCCTTAAGACAAGCCATAATTTTCCTAAGGGAGGGTTCATCAGCCTTAGAAAAAATAACTAAGTCATCAGCAAAAGAAAGTTGGTTGAAGACTTGAAATAACTATGATGAAATGTGTATTTGATGTTTAGTAAGTCATCTTAAGGAATGAAGTTGGTTGAAGAATGCTTGAACGATAAAAAGTGATGAAGTGCTGGAACTACTGGAGCTGGACAGATTTGAGTGGCATATTGTATGACCTGAAAACGAACCTTAGGAGTGTGCCAATTGGCTGATTTTTGGTATGATGATAGCCTTATGTGTTTAGTAAATGTGTGAGTTGGAATTTTGGTAAAAGGAATTGTGGTTTATCCTTACTGTAATTTTTGGTAAAACTGGTCATACAGAAATTACTGGAATTGGACAGTTTTGAGTAGCAAATTGTTTGGCTTGAAAATGAACCTTAGAAATGTGCAAATGAGTTGATTTTTGGTATGACGTTAGCTTGATATGTGTAGTAAATGTGTGAGTTAGAATTTTGGTAAAAGGATTTGTGGTTTGACCTGAATTTAAATTTTAATGAGAACTATCATACAGAGTTTGCTGGAACTGGACAGTTTTGAGTAGCAAGTTGTTTGGCTTGAAAATGAATCTTAGGAATGTGAAAATGAGCTGATTTTTGGTATTATGTTAGCTTGATATGTGTAGTAAATGTGTGAGTTAGAATTTTGGTAAAAAGAGTTGTGGTTTGGTCACAATGAAATTCGTGGTAAAACTGGTCTTTCCAGATTCTGCATGTACCTAGCTTTGAAAAATGATTAAATGACCCCCTTAAGTATATTGGATTGCCTTGAAATTTTTACAGTATTTACCTAAGACATAGATGTACATGTTCATGTAAATACACCAGCTTGAAACCACCATTTTGAAGGTTAACAACTGAGTTGACATTAGTGGTACAAAACTGGAAAGCAGGACAGTTGAATGACATAAGTTGTAAGGCTTTGATCTTGCTCTTTTAGGCTTGAATGTGATGTTTGTCCATATGAATATTGTTCCTCGGTGTTTTAACTATGTTTTTCAGGTGATGTCCTAAATTGATTAAGATTTTATGACCCATGAAGCTGAGGTAAGACGGATACTGCCCTGCTGATTTCAGCAGTACCCCTTGATGGTAAATTGATGTTTTGATGACTTTAGGCATTTCGGAATGTTACGAAATTTTTATGACATATGTCTAAGACTTAATTATGCATATGTGTGGCATGAGTTTATGAAAATGAGCCTGATTTGATGAGCATGAGGCTGTATGAACAGAATGTTATTGCCGGACAATTTTCTAGTTTAAGGGACAAGTTCGTGTAGGCTTGTTATGATGTGTTTGTTCACGAGTTGCATGCCGCATATCATGCATTGCATTTTCCATGACCATACGATTTATGAGGCTGATTTTTTATGTCAAAGAATGATGAGAAAGCATTTTTGAAAAGAAATTTTCATACGATTTATGAGAATGATGTTTATGTCAAAGAATGATGAGAAAACACTTTTGAAAAGAAATTTTCATACGATTTATGAGGCTGATTTAAATGTCAAAGAATGATGAGAAAGTGCTTTTGAAAAGAAATTTTCATCTGATTTATGAGATTGATTTTTTGTTAAAGATTGATGAGAAAGCGCTTTTGAAAAGAAGTTTTCAGTTTGTGAAAGAAAGGATTATGACCGTCCAGACCCGGAGATAATAGACCTATGAATATGACCGTCCAGGTCCGGAGATGATAGACCTGTGAGCATGACCGTTTTCAGATCCGGATATGATAGGTCTGAAGGGATGACCGTTTTCAGATCCAGATATGATAGATCTAAAGGATTATGACCGTCCAGGCCCGGAGATGATAGACCTGTGATCATGACCGTCCAGGCCCGCAGATGATAGACCTGTGAGCATGACCATCCAGGCCCGGAGATGATAGACCTGTGAGCATGACCGTTTTCAGATCCAGATATGATAGATCTGAAGGGATGACCGTTTTCAGATCCGGATATGATAGGTCTGAAGGATTACGACCGTCCAGGCCCGGAGATGATAGACCTGTGATCATGACCATCCAGGCCCGGAGATGATAGACCTGTGAGCATGACTGTTTTCAGATCCGGATATGATAGATCCGAAGAGATGACCGTTTTTAGATCCGGATATGATAGATCTGAAGAGATGAAAGAAAAAGATTCTCATGGCACGAGTATGATTTGAAAGGAAGAATGAAAGAAAAAGATTTTCATGGCATCGTTTTGCACCACATTTGAATATCCATAGCATTGCATATGATCACGAGCATGATGTTGAGTCTGTTTTCCTTCATGACTAAGTTATGATTTTATTGACTATGCGGCCATTGACTAAAGGGATGAAATGCTAGTCGAATGATAGATGTACTGTTACTTAGGTTATGATCTTATTAGCTTTCGTTACCTAAGTTATGATCTATTTGATGTTGTTACATAAGTTATGGTCTTATTATCCTTGTGGCTTTTGAGTTGAAGACAGGTATGATGGAAAAGTCCAAATTATGGGGATTTGGTTCTTGTGTGTACTTTCCATTTAATTCATGATTGTTTATAGTGTACTTGCTGGTGACTTTGTCACTCACCCCCTATTTTTCCTCCCAGAGTCTGCAGGAAACGGGGTAGAATGGATTGATGACGAGCCTAGAGTTCCGTATCCGTAGGCGCGTGAGTAGATGACAGCTTAAGGATTGTCCTATGATGGATTATGTTTTGTTGGACTTATGATGGGAATATTGATTTTTAGATTTCCCTATTTCACGAACATGGTTGTAAAACTTATGTCGGATGTTTAGAATGTTTCATTTAAAAGTTTTTATTCCGCCTAAGTTTTGCTTACCTGATGAGATAATGACATGGAAATCCATGAATTTATAATGGATGGTGATATGTTATGCATTGACGCTTGGTACTCTCTGTAGTGAAGTACGGCGGGCGCACCGTATCTAGCTAGGCCAGGGTGCGGGGCGCTACACATCGAAGGAAATTTCGCAACCTATTGTTGTTGAGCCAGAAAACCCGCCGCCTCCAACAAATCCGAAGGTTTTAGGTTTTGCGGCAGATGATCTACAACCCTCTCCTGCTGTCGTTGATAACCAAATAAATATTCATTCAGTGTCTGATTCGGATGCACATGATTTGATCATCTAATCCCAAGATATTTCGCCGGCAGATATGCAGCAAGAATTTCGGGAAGCATCAGACATGTGGACACGCCGTCTATTATCACGGCCAGGTAATATTTTGGATGCGGAATTGTTGCAGTGCATTATGCAGTCGCCTGAGGTTTTGGACATAGCGGACTTTGTACCTTTTATTCGTAAGCGTAGCAGACGTCTGTAGAGGCAGATACCAAGACCGGAGCGTCATGTGATCACATGTAGTGTTACTCGTTCTTCAAATTTACCTACAACTCTTTCCCAATGAATCTCATAACATGGAATGTAAGGGGCATTCAAACTTCTCTCTCTCGTCTGCATTTGTTGATTCAACAGAATAGTGTTCATTTTTTACTGGTTATAGAGCCTCAGATTTCTATAAATCAGATGACATCCATTCAGTTGCAGCTTGGTTTCTCTTCAATGTTAAGTATTTGTGAAGGCCGTGCATGGTGTTTCTGGCAAGATGATACTCTAGACTTATTGGAGTCTTCATCAATAATGCAAGTTGCATATCGTCGCTTCTGTTCTCATGCAAATAATGTCGTCTTTTGGCACATGACGAATTCTTTTCATTCATGGCATTCTTTTGGTATTCATGTGCTTATGGGTTGCATACGGCTGTTGATCGTAGGGATCTCTGGGCAGAATTATGTAGACGCAGTGATATCATGCAGGAACCCTAGGTTACCTCTAGCGATTTTAGTATGTTTCTTTCTCTACAGGATCATAAGGGGATATCACAGCCCCGCTTATCCTCTTTGTCGGATTTCAATGAAATAGTGGATTTGGCTACATGGCATACTGTTCCTCATATTGGATCCC
>AP025044.1:31745374-31769215 GCA_036186865.1 Eustoma russellianum
ATTTTATCTGAGGTGCTATGCGCGACTGTGGCGGAGTGTTTGGGCGACTAGGAGTTTAAGCTGTACTCAGAATCCAATCGGTGTATTTTAGCCGCTTGAAATATAGCTCGCACCTGCAACTTCAGATATGATATCCCTACGCTGCATCCGCAGAATCCAAGCATCGGTTCACTTCAGATAATTTCTCAATTCTTGAGGGGACTATCCATTGCGCTGTAAATGCCTTCAAACTCAGTCCGTTGGTAAGATAATACCAGGTCTTGTGCTTCCTTCCTTTACTCAATACAACATTCATTACTCTATATATGGGCAGTCCTCCTACAACGGTCGTCCCGGAGCTCCGGCGAAACCGGCACAAACGTTTGACAAATATCCTCTGTTAGGTAACATTAATCTCTTTTATGGATGGACTTACCATCATACATTAAGGTATGACTCCTTTTTTTAAAGTTTGGAATCTTGCTCAGATTTGTCGTGTTGAGCTTAATTGGCTTAGGATTCGTGTTATCATACAAACTATAAATCTTTCGCTATGTGCTTGACTATCGGGAATGTATGAACTATATAATTTTTCAGGATAATATTATAACGTTTTTTGTGCGCAACTTCTGTGAAATTTGAAATTGAATCTGGAGATGACTTATGTGGTAATGTTCTTTACGGGAGATTCCGAGTATTGCATGATTCTTGTTCATATGTCTCTCTTAGAGATGTATATTTTTTAGCTTAAGGTATGTTTTGATTAGGTCAATGAAATGTGATTGTTGCCTCATTACGTATCCAGTGATATATTATGAAAAACTTAAAATTAGAGATGATTGTAAACTATATGGATGTGTTTGGTGATTCTTGGCTCAAGGCTTTCACCATCACATTCTCAGTTTCTTGTGCTATTGGCGTATCAAGTACACGCCAGTATACTACAACTTTGTTAGTGTTTTTGACTTGATCAGGTACACTGAATGATATATCCATTGTCAGTATAGGCTTACGAGCCAAAGTAGCATATGTCACATTTTGCCATGTCTTAGTAGCATAGCTTTGTTTTTTGCTGTTTATGATAAAGGAAGCATGTACCCATCTGCCTTGAATGAATTTACCAAGCCATACTTGTGGGGATTTTTACTAGGAAATATAATTAAGAAGCTAAACTCTACATCCAAGATCAGCTGAAACAAGCAAATGATCATACCAAGAAATGATTTTCTTAGATTGCTTTCTGATCCATATGGTTTCTCACTGCTGTTGTAATATTCTTAACTTGTGAACTGTTAGATTTTTTCTGAACTCCAATAAGTATGTTATCCTTTGTGAAGAACTGCATGATTGGAAAACCTTCTCTATATGAAATTTCATGGATTATCTTTAATATCATTTTTTGTGTGATCCTTGATTCATTTCATTTGACCATTTAAAGACACGTCCAAATATATAACCTTGACTATAAACCTCTTCATTCTTTTTTGCTTTGCTGGATTCTTTAATCTCAGAATGGACCGTAATTATACACTGGTTATTTTTTGCTTGATTTGTGACTATGGTTTATGGCGAAGAGAAGTATGAAAGGGTAATGAGAATATGTAACTTTTGGCTTAGTTTTGACGGATGAACAGAATAATAGTGTCATAAGCAAATTATTAATACCTATATTTCTCTAGCTTTTTTATGTTTACTACTAGAAGACAATATTTGGAAGTATCATGTTTTAAAAAGTGCCTAGTTGTTTGGAAATGAGGTAACTTCCTAGTAACCTGAAGTAGTACATCAAAGTGTATTCTATTAAGGATGATGAACTTAGTAAATCATGTGTAGTAAGTTGCGTATAGCATTTTCTGACCATGCTGTTAGTATATACGACATCCTGAAATACAGTGATCATATGAAATTGTAGACCCTATTCAGTGGTATCTTGAAATGGACTACTGTTTTTTGAGATGTTTAAGGTGTGATTTAGATTAATTAGGTACATTGATCTTGTCTACTATCATGTGGTTGATGGTATGCTGATGCGTTCAGCTAGAATTTCCTTCACTCTGGTTCTTTTAGTTGTGTGTTGGCACATATCAATCTCTACTCAGAGAAGGAAAAAGAGTGGACAACCTTTTGGGCTGAACTTAATTTATCCATTCGAGTTCATTTTTTTCATGTTTGTTGAAATTTGTTTTATGTATCTCTTATTTCTGGTTAGTCTCCTATTATGAAGAACTATTTTGTGAAGCATGTGAAGAGGCCGTACAAATAATTATAGATAATTGTCTATTTGAAGAACAAACTGATTCATTTATCTCACACTACTCTTGATAACAGTTGGTTAACTTATGCATAATTGTACTAACGAACACTTCAAGTATGTTTTAAGATTTTTTTTAGGTACTTGAAGAAATCACCAAGTGAAGGAATATATTACGGAAAACCAAGACAAAAGCATACACGTGATAAAGTTGAACTCATGACAAGTCTTATGAAGATTGAAGCTTAGGTTATCAAGATTGAACATGTCTCATCAAGCATTTAAAGTGAAGATAAGATATTGTTTCACGAAACCATTGACTACAAGAACATTTCAGACACTTGTCAAGTTTGGTTGTATAAACATATACACCAAGCTTGAGGGGGAGTGAAGAAATATATTGACATACACATGTACATGCACATATACTGTACACAAATACATGCACACAGTAGCTAGACATCATATATACATATAAACATACTGTATATCTGTAATTAATTGTAAATAGGTTAGAATATCACTGTTTGACCAATAGTAACCGTTGGCTGACTTATAGCCGTTGGCAATAGTAGCCGTTAGAGACTCTTGCTCCATTATAAATAGAGTTTCACTTGTACATCTGAATTAAGCCTGAATAAAATTCTTATTCAGCCTCCATTCTTTTGTTAATAATTTTTACAGTTTTGGTGTTGCATAGGTGTAGTGTTGAAGTTAATACCTAGGGAGGAATTTGTATAGGAGGTGATTTTAATGGTCATATTAGGAAGGGTGCCGATGGTTTTCAGTCAGCACATGTCGGGTTTGGCTATGGAGACAGAAACAAGCAGGGTAGGGATTTGCTAGACCTTACGGTGGTCCATGACCTAGGTATTATGAACTCGCTCTTTAAGAAAAAGAAAACACATTTGATCACTTTTAGCAGCGGAGGACGTAACACGCAGATCGACTATTTTCTGATGAGGCGTGATGATCGACGGGTGTGGAAGGATTGCAAGGTTATACCAGGAGGGGCAGCAGTGACGCAACACCGTTTACTATTGGTAGTCATAGCATGGAACCAAAAGCTGAGCAAAAGGGTTGAAAAATTCCCCACCTAGGATTTGATGAGGAAGTTTGAAAGACGAAAAAATTAACATATTTAGAGATAAGGTCATCTCCACGACATTAGATCGACTAGGTGAGGACACAAACCAAATGTGGGAGGCTATGACGACTACTATTACTCACGCGGCGAGAGAAACTCTTGGGGTAACAACAGGAAAGACAACTATATATAAAGAGTTATAGTGGTGGAACGAGGATGTGCAACCAAAAAGGGGATAAACAAAGGAGTTTTATGGAGCTGTTAAGTTGCACAGACAGGGAGGAGAAATTGAGTTTGAGGGGGAATGATATAATAACTATGAATATAGGAGCATCACACAAGGAGAGGTGATGTGAGCACTTAAGAAGACAGAAAGATCTAAGGCAGTTGGCCTAGATAACATACCAATTGAGACATAGAATTATTTGGGAATTACTCTGTTCAACCTTATTTTTAAAATAGGAAAAATACAGATGAGTGGAGAAAGAGTGTCGTGATTCTTCTATATAAGAACAACGGAGACGCACAGTGTTGTGGAAATTACAGGGGGATCAAGTTGGTAAGCCATACTATGAAGTCATGGGAGAGAGTAATCGACACTAGAATTCATGGAGAAACTCAAGTTACGGTGAACTAATTTGGTTTCATGCCAGGACGTCAACTATGGAAGCAATACACATCCTAAGAGGATTGATGGAAAAATATAGAGTCAAGAAGCGCGATCTACATATGGTCTTCATCGATATTGAAAATGCATATGATAGTGTGTCATGTGGATTGATTTGAGATAGTATAGATGCAAGAGAGGTTCATATGAGGCATATAGACATAATTAAGGATATGTATGCTAGGACGAAAACAACTATCCGTACGCTTGTGGGGAATACAAACTTCTTTCCGGTGGAGGTAAGCCCCCATCAATGGTCTGCTTTGAGTCCATTTCTTTTTGCAGTTGTCCTCGACGAGTTGTCAACGACGATCCAGGAGACAGTTCTATGGTGTATGATTTTTGCTGACGGTATTGTATTAGTCGCAGAGAGTAGACATACCGTGAGTATGAGACTAGAGTAGTGAAAAGGTGCTTTAGATAGAAAAAGTCTAAGGATTAGTCGTTCTAAGACCGAGTATCTGCATTGAAACTTCTGCGGCGTAGCCGACGATTAGAATAACCAGCTTACCATCGAAAGTCAGTGTTACCACAGGTAAGTAAGTTCAAGTACCTAGGATCATTGGTACAACAGGATAAGGACATAGATAGTGATGTAGCACACCGAGTTCAGACATATTGGTGTAGGTGGAGTGCGGCCATGGGGGTGTTATGTGACAAGAATTAACTAAATTAAAGGAAAATTTTTATAGGGGGCAGTGTGACTTGCAATGTTATATGGAATAGAATGTTGGGCCATCAAGAGGACACAGTCGCAGAAGATGGAAATGGCAGAGATGAGGATGCTGCGGCATACAAGGCTAGACTGGGTCAAAAATGAGGTATTTAAGGAAAGGTTAGGGGTGACTAGTATAGCTGATAAGATTAGAGAGAGGATGCTGAGATGGTTTGGGCATGTCTAGAGGAGACATACAACGGCTTTTGTCAGATCAGTTGAAAGCTCATTGTAGAGGGTAAGATGAGTAAAGGCAGGTCTAAGCAATTACAGAAAAAAGCAGGTTCAAAATGACTTGGAATGAGCGGATTATGCTTGACCTACTAGATTTGCACCTCTCTGTGGACATGGTCCAGGATATGAGTTCATGGAGACATAGGATTAAGGTTAACGAGGTTTAGGCAGGATATAGGGACACCTTAGATTATATTTAAATGGTTAGATAGTCTTTATACTTTAGGTAATGCCTTTTATTATTTGTCTTTCGTTATGGAAGTATTGTTTGCCTGCTTCTAATCCTCCTCATACTCTAGCGATAGCTTTTGCTGTCGGTGAGATATACTGGGTATGCATTGTTGTATTTATATACGTCCATTTCATATTTATATGACCTTTATGCACTTATATACATAAATTTTTATACTTTTACTGGACACCTAATTTATACAATTCTATACCTTTTACTTATATTTATATATTAAGTGAAATTCACATTTATTATATCAAAAATATTATGGAAAAAACTGTGTCAGAACCGTAAACAGAACCGTAATCTAAACCATGTCGAAACCATACCGGAAACAAAAACTGATGGTTTGGAACCATGAACTGGCGGTTCCAGGAACCACAGGAACTGTCCAACCCTTGGTTATGATTATGGTTTCACCCTTTGAGAAACCATTAACCAGTTCTGTAGCCGTAAACTGCACAACTCTAATTTTATGTATACAATATATTTTGTCCAATCACGAGGCTTTTATAGTAAACATGGACATGCAATATTTGACGTTAACATGTCAATTTAAGTAGTAGATTTTATACAATAAACTCACTTAGCATTCATACTTATAGAGAAAATAGACACCTGGCATCCATGCTGACGTCATAAAGGCAATTTGCATTTATTTTTTAAAAATTTATAGAAAAAATAATTCAAAAATAAAAAGAAAAACCCCACACCACCCCATCTTCCTCCCTCCCCATCTTCCTCA
Organism: Eustoma russellianum; assembly: GCA_036186865.1. Taxonomy (NCBI): domain Eukaryota; kingdom Viridiplantae; phylum Streptophyta; class Magnoliopsida; order Gentianales; family Gentianaceae; genus Eustoma; species Eustoma russellianum. The sequence goes on from AP025044.1 coordinate 31,751,285, forward strand.
TCTTCATCATCCCCTACGAATCTACCTTCCTCTATCTTCATCCTCCATCTTCATTCTTTATCTTCTTCCTCCACAATCATAGATTACATGTATTTGATCTTCCGTCTGTGTACACTTCTGCAAACAGAAATCCTGAAAATTCTTTTACAACCAGTGGGCGGAGAAAACCTAGTCGAAAATTCAATCCGCAGCCGCTGTAAGAGTATACCTCTGGCGATATAAGAAGTGCCATCTTACCTAGTGAAATCGGAGGCAGGAAAAATTTAATAAGGCCATCTCTAATTTGAATTGGGGTGATTTCGATTTTTTTTTTTTTTTTTTTGAGTGGTAGAGTTCTTAGGCACTTCATGGAGCAAAGAAAATTATGACAAAATCTCTCAAGTGAGAAACTGTGCCATTAACAGCTCGGTTTATTTTATGCAAGTGTAACACATACCAATTTGACTGTCATGTTAAAGGGGAACCAAAAGGTTCTCTGGCATGCTATTGATCAGCAAACATGACAAATGGGAATGTTCGTGAGGGGAGTTTCCTGATTGATTGGGGAGGAGAAAAATATCTAAAATCAACGGTAGAGTTCCAGTCGTATAGAGAGAGGCGGAAAAAGATTGTGGAAGATAAAGATGAAGATGAAGATGGAGAAAGGTAGATTAGTAGGGGAGGGAGGTCGATGGTGGGGGTGGAGGGTGGGTGGAGGGTGGAGGTGGGGTTTCTCTTTTTATTTTTGAATTATTTTTTCTATAAACTTTTAAAAAATAAATGCAAATTGCCTTTATGACGTTAATATAGATGCCAGATGTCTATTTCCCCTATAAGTATGGATGCTAAGTGAGTTTATTGAAAGTTTGGATGTTACTTAGAATTTCGTTTACAACTATGGATACCAGGTGCAATTAACTCTTTGAAAACATGTGATATTTTAGTTTTTACGGGTTCTAATGAAATCATGTGACTTTTTCTTAATCATACAACATATTTGTTGTATACGATTTCGTCCAACTACGAACTTATTAAACATGAACATGCAATATCTAGCGTTGTCATATAAGCTTAAATACTATGGTTTATATTGTAAATCATGCAATATTTTGAGACATCATGTGATATGTACCCAAAACATAAACTTATATTGGTAACTCTTTTCATCGTCTTTTTCTGGTGTTTTAGGTTGGGATTGATTCGTTACGAAACAATACATTTTTACCAATTTACAATATTGATTTCGATATTTAAAACATGTAAACATATATCTATTATTACGATTACATATACTTATAAATTTATATATTTGTATACACATATACTTATACACGAGTATATATACATTTACCTTATACTTGTATATTTAAATATGTTACTCACATACGTACTTGTATACTCATATACTTGTGTATTTATGCAAAACCCTTATTTCAACTTTTCAAGCAGAGAACTTCCCTGACTGCCGCCACCATTCACAGTCAGCAGCAAACAACAATCCACCACCTGCCTGCCGCCACTGCACGGCTGAGTTCTGTAGTGAAATTATTCAACCAAAATATGTCCTAGAAAACTAGCTCTACCATCAGCAAGCAGCACAAATTGCTCCATTCTCCGATGGCCTAAACAGGTGATTTCTTGATGTTTATATCTGTTTGCCGCTTTATATTTAATTTACAAATTGGAGAAATTATTACTCAAGTCAAACAGAGAAATGTTGAAGGACCTATCTCACATCATTTCAACACTATTTGCGGTCTTCTTCCTCATCTTCGCCTCGCAGGCTCTTGGCTTCGAATACGATCATAGGGTAAATATATGCATATGTATATCTTTCGTCGTCTTAGCTACGATTTCTGAATAATAGTTTTGTTGGCTCTATCTTTGTTCGTCCTTTAACGTCTTTATTACTTAAACTAGTTTAGTCGATTTTTCATTCATATTCGATCTTGATTTCTCCTCTTGATTCCGAAATCAATTATTGATTTTTCTGGTTCTCTTTTTTCTCTATCGATTGATATCTTTTTCAGAAATAACCCTTTATGAATCGATTTCTGGGGGTTAGGGTTTCGGATTTTTGTAACGCGCCGTCAGATTCAATTTGACTTGTCGTCTTTCCCTTTGGATCGATCTCTTCATCTCGGATTGAAGTTTACCTTTGATTTTCATCTGTAATTTTTGTGGCGATATTCTCTTCTTTGATGTTTTTTTATCTTTCATTTTCGTCTGTAATTTTTGTGGCGATAATCTCTTCTTCGATGTTTTTTGGTTCCCGTAATGCTTCTCGAATTTTGGGATATTAGCTAATTTGTTATTTTTCTTCAAAACTTTTCATCCTTCGCTCATATTTAGACAGCTATTTTTACTGCTTTTGTATATTTGTATATTTTTCCTGATTAGCTTCTCTCCTCGTCTTTGGAATTTCTTCTTCGATTCTTAACTGTTTGAACGGTTATGTTGCTTTACGATCTGGTCAAATTTGTCCACTGCATTTCTTTAAAGACAAATCCGGTGGATTTCTGTCCATGATCCACTCTCTTTTGGCAGGAACTTCTGCTAATCCGACCGTTAGATTTTGGGCACTTTCGAGTATAGTTTTCATCTATCTACCATCTACACGTCGGTGCATTTGGTTTCATCATCCACTATCATTCACGGCGGACCTCTGGTGGTTGCACTCCAACACAGTTTTTTCTGTTTATTTTTCCACAACCAACCACACTTTCTTGTAAGATCCGATCAACCGGGATGTAATTCTTGGATCTTGATGTTTCACATCCCAAACATGTGATAAAATTCTATTTTTGTCTTATTATTATCTTTTGAAGTAATTTTGTTTGTTTGCATTTGGTTTCAAACTTTCGGCTTCATTAGCATACTTTGGAATTTGATTTTAGTTGCAATCGTTGATAGAAGCAGTCATGTTTTTTCCGTGAGACCATGTCTAGGGGTGAGGAGGGTAAGTAAGGGGAATGAAAAGGAGGATAGTGTACGTGTAGCCTCTTGAAATACGAGAACCTTAAGTGGTAAATTGTTGGAAGTTGTAGATACAGGCAGCATGCCTCCGAGAGACTAGATGGAAGGGAAATAAAAGTAAGAGTGTAATGGGTATAAGTTGCTATATTTCGGGCCCGATGAGACCAAGAATGGGTAGGATTTCTAATAGAGATAGAATTACACACGAACGTGATCGATGTGATAAGATATAATGATAGAATTATGGCGTTGAAGTTAATACTGAACGAGGTAGTGGCAGCGATTTGCGCCTACGTACCCCAAGTGGGACTAGGAGAACAGGAGAAGGAAAAGGTTTCGGGGTTGCTTAGATATAGTGTTGAAGTTAATACCTAGGGAGGAACGAATTTTTATATGAGGTGATTTTAATGGTCACATTAGAAAAGATACCGATGGTTTTCCGTCGACACATGGCGGGTCTGGTTATAGAGATAGAAACGAACAGGGGAGAGATCTGCTAGACATTATAGTGGCCTATGACCTAAGTATTATAAATTCGTTCTTTAAGAAAAAGAAATCGCATTTGATCACTTTTAGTAGCGAATGACGTAACACGCAGATCGACTATTTTCTGATGACCGTGAAGATCGACGGTGGTGGAGGGACTATAAGCTTATACCAGGGGAGGCAGCAGTGACGCAACACTGTCTACTAGTGGCAGTTATAGCATTGAGCCAAAAGCTGATTAAGAAGGCTGGAAAATTCTCACCCAGGATCCGATGGGAAAGTTTGAAGGACAAAAAAAATTAATATATTTAGAGACAAGGTCATCTCCGCTACATTAGATAGACTGGGTGAGGACACAAACCAGCTGTGGGAGGTTATGACGACTATTATTGCCCACGCGACGAGGGAAACTCTTGGTGTAACAACAACAAACGCAAACGTATATAAAGAGTCGTGGTGGTGAAACGAGCATGTGCAACAAAAAATAAGAGATAAACAAAGGAGTTTTAGAGAGCTATTAAGCTGCACAGATGGGGAGGAGAAAGTGAGGCTGAAGGAGAACTACAAAATTGTCAGGAAAGAGGCGAAGAAGGCAGTGACGAAGGCAAAGACTGCAACCTATAAAAGGACGTACGCAAGACTAGAAACAAAAGGCGAAGAGCATGATATGTTCAAGATTGCTAAAGCTAGGAATCGAAAGAGGTAGGACCTAGGAGGCGGGAAGTTTATAAAGTGAGAAGATGGACGTGTTTTAGTCAAAGAACAAGACATCAAGTGAAAATGACAAACATACTTTCAGAATCTTTTCAACGGCGGGAGGGACGTCCACGAAGAAAGAGAAAGCATCACAACCCAACAACGATGGCATAATAACTGCGACTGTCGGAGTATCACACAAGGAGAGATGATGAGAGCACTTAGGAATATGGGAAGAGTTAAAGCAGTTGACATGGATAACGTACTCATTGAGGCATGGAAATATTTAGGAGAGGAAGACGTTCAATGGCTAACACTCTGTTCAACCTTATTTTCAAAATAGAAAAAACGTCAGATGAGTGAAGAAAGAGTTTCGTGGCCCTTCTATGTAAGAACAAAGGAGACGCACAGTGTTGTGGAAATTACATGGGGATTAAGTTGCTAAGACATACTATGGAGTTATGAGAGAGAGTAATTGACACTAGGGTTAGGGGAGAAACTCAAGTTACGGTCAACCAATTTGGTCTTATGCCAGGACGGTCAACTACGGAAGCAATACACATCCTAAGGAGATTGATAAAAAAGTATAAAGAGAAGAAACGCGATCTACATATGGTTTTTATCGATATTAAAAAAGCGTATGATAGTGTACCACGTAGCCTGATCTGGGATAGTGTGGATGAAAGAGGGGTTCTTATGAAGTATATAGACATAACTAGCGATATGTATGCCAGGAGGAAAACAACCTTTCGTACGCATGTGGAGAATACAGACTTATTCGCGGTGGAGGTAGGTCTCTATCAAAGGTCTGCGTTGCGCACATTTATTTTCGCATTTGTCTTTAACGAGTTGTCAAAGCCGATCCAGGAATCAGTTCTGTGGTGTATGCTTTTTTGCTGACGATATTGTATTAGTCGCAGAGAGTAGACATGTCCTGAAGACTAGAGCAGTGGAGAGATGTTTTAGAAAGAAAAAGCTTAAGGATTAGTCGTTCTATACTGCGACTTCAACGGCGCAGCTGACGGTAAAAATAGCTAGCTCACCATCGAAGGTCAAGTGGTACCACAGGTAAGTAAGTTTAAGTACCTAGGATCATTTGTACAGCAAGATGGAGACCTAGATAGTAATGTAGCACACCGAGTTCAGGCAAACTGCTGTAGATGGAGGGCGGCCTCAGGGGTCAAGAATTTTCCATCTAAATTGAAGGAAAAATTTTATAGTGTGGCAGTGCGGTCGGCAATGTTGTATGAAACAGACTGCTGTGCTATCTAGAGGCCCCAATCGCAGAAGATGGAAGTGCTAGAGATGAGGATGTTGAAGTAGATGTGTGGGCATACAAGGTTATATCGGATCAAAAAGGAGGTATTTTGGGAAAGGTTAGAGGTTGCTAGTATAGCAGACAAGGTAAGTGAGGGGAGACTGAGATGGTTTGAGCATGTCAAGAGGAGACCGACAATGACGTCTGTCAGATCAGTTGAAATCCTCATTGTAGAGGGAAAGAAGGGTGAATGCAGGCCCAAACTGACTTGGGATGAGCAGATTAGACATGACCCACTAGATTTGCACCTCTCTGAGGACATGGTCCAAGATAGGAATTCATGGATGCAGATAATTAAGGTTAACGAGGTTTAAGCAGGATATAGGTGCACCTTAAAGTATATTTAGGGGCTTAGTCTACGCTTTAGGTGGATTTTGCACTTTTTTTGTTTTTGTTTTTGTTTTGCATTATATGTGCATATACACATTTGTGACTATTTAATATCGGAAGCTTCCTATTTGTATTTACTGAATTCTCTCACTAACAAATAGCACATCATATTCCTATTATTGTGTCATTTATGTAGGTGCATATAGAGCCGGAAGTCTCACTGGAAGCAAACTCTCTATCCCAAGGGATAGAGGTATTGTTTGCCTGCTGCTCACCTCTCAGACCCTAACAATAGCTTTTGCTGCTGTTGGGATATATTAGGTATGATTGATTGATTGATACTTGTTTACTTATATATGCACTTGTATACTTTTATATTTATATACTTATGTATATATACGAATATATTTATATGCTTATACACTTACGTATTTATATATGCGTAGATAATTACTTTAACTAATTAGTATTTTTTAATTATTTGTCTAAATTAGAGCATAAAATGGAAATTAATTTAGTGTATATTTATATATGTTTATATACTGAAATACTTATGTACTTGCATACTTTTGTACTTGTATACTCATATACTTGTGTACTTATGCGCTTATATAATTCTACATTTGTATACTTCTATATTTATATACTCATGTATATATACGAATATATTTGTATACTTATACACTTATCAATCAATCAATCATACCTAGTATATCTCAAGGATAGCACAAGCTATCGTTAGAGTCTGGGGAGGGTGAGAGACAGGCAAACAATACCTCCATCCCAAGGGATAGAGAGTTTGCTTCCAGTGAGACATTCGACTCTATATATACCTGCATAACTCTGTATCTCTTGGGACAGATGTATCATAATAATAGGACTATGTACTAGTGAAACTATTTTATTAAACATATGCAACAGTCTTCTGATATTAAAATTGTCATAATAGTGAACATGCACAAATAATTGAAAGAAAAAGATCGAAACAAAATATGCAAAGTCAAATTAAAGTGTAAATACTATCTAATCTTCTAAGTATGTTCTAAGGTGTCCTATATCATGTCTACCCCTCCTTAACCTTAATCATCTGCCTCCATGAACTCCTATCCTGGTCCATGTTCTCAGAAAGGTACAACTCTAGTAAGTCATGCCTAATCTGATCATCCCACGTCAGTTTGGGCTTGCCTTTACTTCTCTTCCCTTCTACAGTGAGGCTTTCAATTGCTCTGACACACGCCGTTGTCTGTCTCCTCTTGACATGCTTAAACCATTTCAGTATTCCCTCTCCTGTCTTATTTGTTACACTAGTCACCCATAACCTTTCTCTGTACACCTCATTTCTTATCTTGTCTAGCCTTATATGTCCGCACATCCACCTCAGCATCTTATTCTATGTCACTTCCATCTTCTATGACTGTGTCCTCTTGATGGCCCAACAGTCTGTTCCATATAACATTGCCGGCCGCACTGCCATCCTATAAAATTTTTCTTTTAATTTAATTGGAAAATTTTTGTCACACAGCACCCCTGAGGCTGCCCTCCACTTGCACCAACATGCTTGGACTCGATGTGCTACATCACTCTCTATGTCCCCATCTTTCTGTACAAATGATCCTAGGTACTTGAATTTATTTACCTTTGGGACCACTTGACCCTCGATGGTGAGTTGGTTATTCTCATCGTTGTCTGTGCCACTGAAGTCACAGTGCAGGTACTCAGTCTTGGAATGACTAATACCCAGGCCTTTGCTCTCTAGAGCACCTCGCCACTCCTCTAATCTCATACTCAGATTATGTCTACTTTTCGCGACTAATACAATATCGTCAGCAAAAAGCATACACCATGGAACTGTCTCTTGGATCGACTTTGACAACTCATCTAGGACAACTGTAAAAAGGAATGGGCTCAAAGCGGACCCTTGATGGAGGCCTACCTCCACTGGGAAGAAGTCTGTATTCCGTACAGGAGTATGAACGGTTGTTTTCGTCCTAACATATATATCCCTGATTATGTCTATATACTTCATAGGAACCTCTCTTGCATTCAGACTATCCCATATCAGTTTGCGTGGCGCACTATCATACGTTTTTTCAAGATAGATGAAAACCATATGTAGATTGCGTTTCTTCTCCCTGTACCTCTCCATCAATCTCCTTAAATTGTATATTGCTTCCGTAGTTGACCGTCCTGGCATAAAACCAAATTGGTTTACCGTAACTTGAATCTCCCCTAATTCTAGTGTCAATTACTCTCTCCCATAACTTCATAGTATGACTTAGCAATTTAATCCCTTATAATTCTACAATACTGCGGGTCTCCTTTTTTTTTATAGAGAGAGGCCACTACGCTCCTTCTCCACTCATCTGACATTTTTCCTGTTTTGAAAATAAGGTTGAACAGAATAGTTAGTCATTGAACCCGTTCTTCTCCCAAACACTTCCACGCCTCAATGGGTATGTTATCCAAGCCAACCGCCTTAGCTCTTCCCATCTTCTTAAGTGCTATCTTCACCTCTTCTTGTGTGATGCTACGACATTCGCATGTATTACATTGTCTTTTTGGATAGTGATGCTTTTTCTTTCTTCGTGGTCGACTCTTACGCTGTTAAAGAGGTTGTGAAATTATGTTTGCCATCGCCCCTTAATGTCTTGTTCTTTGACTAAAACATGTCCATCTTCCCCCTTTATAAACTTCATGACTTCCAGATCTTGCCTCTTTCTGTCTCTAGCTTTGGCAATATTAACATATCACGCTCTCCGTTGCCTCTTTCTGTCTCTAGCTTTGACAATCTTGAACATATCACGCTCTCCGTCTTTTGTTTCTAATCTTTCATACATCCTTTTATAGGCTGCGTTCTTTGCTTCTGTCATTGCCTTCTTCTTCGCCTCTTTCCTAGCGATTTTGTAGTTCTTCTTCACTCACTTTTTTCTCCCCGTCTGTGCAGCTTAACACCTCTCTAAAACTCTTTTGCTTATTTTTTATTTTTCATTGCACATTCTCGTTTCGCCACCACGGCTCTTTTTGTGCGGTTATCTTTTCTGTTGTTAGCCTAAGAGTTTCCATTGCCGTGTGAATAATGGTAGTCGCCATAGCCTTTCACATCTGGTTTGTGCCTTCAACTAGTGGATTTGATGTCGCCGAGATGACATTGTCTCTAAATATGTTAATTTTTTCGTCTTTCAAACTTCCCTATCGAATCTTGGGTGGTGATTTTCTAACCCTCGTGCGCAGCTTTTGGCTCAAGGCTATAACTACAACTAATAAACGGTGTTGCGTCACTACTGTCTCACCTGGTATAACCTTGCAGTCCCTCCACAACTGTCGGTCTTCACGTCTCATCAGAAAATAGTCGATATGCGTGTTACGTCCTCCACTGCTAAAAGTGATCAAATGGGATTCCTTTTTCTTAAAGAACGAGTTTATAATACCTAGGTCATGAGCTACCGCAAGGTCTAGCAGATCCATACCCTGTTCGCTTCTATCTCCATAGCCAAGCCCATCATGTGCCGACCGAAAACCATCGATATCCTTTCCAATGTGGCAATTAAAATCACATCCTATACATATTCGTTCTTCTCTGGGTCCTCAATACTTCATCTAAGCAATCCCATAACTCTTTTTTCTCTTGTTCTCCTAATCCCACTTGGGGTGCGTAGGCACAAACCACTGCCAGCACCTTTTTGTTTAATACTAACTTCAGCACCATAAGTCTATCATTATATCTTATCATATCGATCACGTTCGTGTATACTTCTAACTTTACTTGAAATCCTACTGTAGCGCCCCGCTCCCGAGCCCTAACATCGGGAACAGTGCACCCGCCGTATCTCACTAAGGAGAATACAAAGCGTCGAATCAATCTCTTACTTGTCAAAATGACGTAGAAATTTTTCGCGGAAACGTAAACCATAACATATATTAAACTCCAATAATCGTCATTACATTGCTAATTAAAACTCTGGAAATAAAATAGTAAAGTAGTGTGTGGAAATCCTCAAAATATAAATAAGAACAAAACAACTGCAGCGTCCCCTCATATCCTAGCCGCAGCTCTCAACCAGCCCACTCTGCTATGTCCGTCCCGTCCTCAATGAAGATATGCTCGTAGTCCTCATCCGGCTCACCTGGGAAGTAGGGGTGAGTGACAGAAATCACCCAGTAGATGCCCGCCTCAAACAAATACAAAACGTACATACCAAAATGATATAGCCACATAGCACATAAACATGATATAACACATAGCACATAAATATAAGATAACATGCATAAGATAAAGTAAATGCGGTAAGTAAGTCACTCCACATAAAAATGCGCAAGTACGTGATGCATGCTCAATTAACGTGTCACACGCAACAAGAATCATGTCATGCAATATGCCCTAGACCTATATGCAATGCATGATCCCGGGATTGACTGGATGCCTGTAGCCCGTGCACTACAATCCACCCTTGCGGATGCCCGTGGCCCGTGCACCATGATCCACCCCAACCGATGCCCGTGGCCCGTGCACCACGATCCACCATAACCAAGTATCCATGGCCCGTACACCATGATCCATCATAATCACATACTCATGGCCCGTACACCATGGTCCTCTTCACTCGAGCGTCTGAGACCCGTACATCTCAGCCCACTCCCAATGCAATGCACGTGCCATGAATGCAACAACAAAATCGCCTGGGGCCCGAACGCCCATCCTCACCAACTCCGGCACTCAACACTAGTCGTCTGGGGCCCGTACGCCCATCCTCACCAACTCCGGCACTCAATATTTGGCTTCATAAAATTTACGAATATTGAAAAGTGGTTATTTAGCATTCCTTTTATTTTTCCTTAGCTTGTACTAATTTTCTAGAATTTTCTACTAATTTTCCCTTATTTAATTCTATTTATTATTAATTATTTTTAATTACTTACATTTGTCAAAATTCAGAAACTAAGTGAAAATAATTTAATTTTAACTTTTTATATTTTCTGTAATTTATTTAGAATTTTCTAATAATTAAATATATTTTTCTAGAATTTTAAACTAATTTTAATTAATTATTTATTGTTTAATCATTTCAGAAATTAATTTCAGATTTTTTTTTAAAATTTTCGGCCTGGGCCGGCCTGCTGCCTGGTCCGGTCCGCTGGCCATCCGGTCCGGTCCGGCAGCCTGGCCGGTACAACAGTATTTTCTTTTTTTTTTATTTTTTTTTCTATTTTCTTCTAACCTCCATAAAATCTTCGTTTTAACTCCGATTGATCTCAAACCAGTTGCGTTGGACTCGTTATAACGAGACGCAACTTTTGAAGGTGGACACGTCATCACGTGTCCGGACGCGCCGTCAGGGGCCGCGCGTGGGCCCCACGCGCCAACCCTCTGAAACGCGTCCGTCAGACCCTTTTTTTTCAATTTTCAACCAATCCTAACCTATTCCAGGCTAGATGAAGTTATTCTAAGGTCAAAACGAAATTTTTAAACCCCCTAAGTATGTAAATCCCTAATCTTTTGAGTTATTTAAAGCGTATTCTCACCCTAATCCAATCATACCATCAAATTCACATTCATACACATACGTAGCAGCAAGTAAACAGTTACCTCATGCTTTTCAATTATAAACAAATACACATCTATAATATAAATAATTAAAACAAGTAAATCACATAAAATATATCATCAAGGAATGCATGTATTATACCCGTTTGAGGGGGGAAGAGGCACCTACCTCGATTGACGATAACACCAATAAATTCAACGGACTAAAACTTGGTGTGATTGGTCCACTGCACTTTGACATAAGGGATGACTCGGTGTCTCAACACTTGGTCCTTGTGATCCACTATCCTGATAGGAGTCTCCTCATATGTAATGTCCGGTCGGATCCTCAACGGTGGCGCATCCAAAACATGGCTCGGGTCCGGAACATATTTCCTCAACTGAGAAACGTGAAATATGTTGTGAACCTGAGCCAAGGTAGGGGGTAATGCCAGTCGGTAGGCCAAGGTACCGACCTTCTCGAGCACCTCGTATCGACCAATGTAGCGAGGCTTCAGTTTACCCTTTATACCAAATCGCGAAACCCCCTTCATAGGTGACACTCTCAAGTAAACCTTCTCGCCCATGTCGAACTCCAGTGGACGTCGTTTCGAATCGGCCCAGCTTTTGCTTCTGTCTTGAGCAACCTTTAGTCTATCTCGTATCAATTTTACTTTCTCTCTAGTCTGCTCAACCAACTCAGGGCCGGTAATAACACGCTCGCCAACCTCGTCCCAATGAACAGGAGACCTGCACTTACGTCCATAGAGCGCCTCAAAGGGTGCCATGCCGATGGCACTATGGTGACTGTTGTTGTAGGAAAACTCAATTAGCTTGATCATACCGTCCCAGTTCCCCTTGAAGTCCAATGCACACGCTCTCAACATGTCTTCTAATGTCCGAATGGTCCTCTCAGACTACCCGTCTGTCTGTGGATGAAAAGCGGTACTGAGTCGCAGCTCCGCCCCCAACCTTTTCTGGCAAGCTGACCAGAATCGAGAGGTGAATTTCGAATCACGGTCTGAGACGATACTGACTGGGACTCCGTGTAGGCTAACAACATCATCAATATATAATGTCACCAGTCTTTGCACGGTCACATCACTAGGCACGGGTAGGAAGTGAGCAGTCTTCGTCAATCGATCAACGATCTCCCAGATCATATCGTTACCGTTTCTTGTTTTAGGAAGTCATGCTATAAAGTCCATCGTCACATGCTCCCACTTCCATTCCGGTATCTCTAATGGCAACATCAAAACTCCCGGCCTCTGATGCTCTGCCTTAACCTGCTGACAAACGAGACATCTCTCAATGAACTCAGCAATGTGTCTTTTCATCCCACTCCACCAGTAGTGTTTCTTTAGATCGTTATACATCTTCGTAGCACCGGGGTGGATCGACAACTTCGAATTGTATGCCTCCTTCAGCAATTCCCTCCTTAGCTCCTCATCGTCAGGCACGCACAACCTTCCTTGGTACCAAATACTTCCATCATCATGAATCTGGAAGCCCCCAATTAAATTGGTTAACATCCTCTCTCGGATATCACTAAGCGTCACATCTTCCTTTTACGCCTCCTTAATCCGCTCAACCAGAGATGGTGTAATTTCTAAGGCTGCCAGAATATTAGCAGTGGAATCAACAATGTCGAGATCAAACTCTGCCATCTCTTTCTCTAATGGTGTCTGTCCAGCGTGATTAGACTTTCTGCTCAAGGCATCTGCAACTCGGTTTGCCTTCCCGGATGATAACTAATGGTCAGGTCATAATCCTACAATAGCTTAAGCCATCTCCTCTGATGCATATTCAACTCCTTCTGTGTGAATAGATACTTCAAGATCATACGATCTGTGAAGAATTTGCACTTTACACCGTATAGATAATGACGCCAACTCTTTAATACAAACATCACAGCTGTCAGCTCCAGATCATGAGTCGGGAAATTTTGTTCATATTGCTTCAACTGTCTCGAAGCGTATGCAATAACTCTATCTCCCTGCCTTAACACGCATTCTAGCCCATTCTTTGAGGCGTCGCTATAGATGACAAATCCTTCAGTGCCAGAGGGTTATGCTAACACTAGTGCAGTCGTCAATTTCTGCTTCAACTCTGCAAAAGCTTTTCTCACACTCGGAGGTCCATACAAACTTAGTCTTTTTCTGAGTCAGTCGACTCAGTGGTGCTTCAATCCTCGAAAATCCCTTCACAAACTTGCGATAATAACCGGCAAGGCCGAGAAAGCTGCGTACCTCAGTGACGTTAGTAGGTCGTGGCCATTCCGTGATCGCCTCTATCTTCTTTCTAAGAGTCTCCAATACCTCTCGCAAGTGTTCAGCATGAGCCTCCTCATTAGACGAGTACACCAAGATGTCGTCGATGAACACCACCATAAAATGGTCCAACTGCTCCCTGAATACTGTGTTCATCGGATCCAGGAAAGCCGCAGGTGCATTCGTCAGTCCAAAGGGCATTACAAGAAACTCGTAGTGGCCATATCGAGCACAGAACGCAGTCTTTGCTATGCCTTCTGCCTTAATCCTTAACTGATGGTAGCATGATCGAAGATCAATCTTCGACAATACCATGGCACTCTTCAACTGATCATTTAACTCATTGATCATCAGTAGTGGGTATTATTCTTTATCGCGATCTTATTAAGCTTACGATAGTCGATGCATAGTCTCAGACTACCGTCCTTTTTCTTCACAAATGATACCGGGGTCCCCAGGGCGAAACACTAGGTCTGATGAACTTTCGGTCCAGCAACCCCTATAACTGTTCCTTGAGCTCTTTTAACTATGTTGTTGCCATCCTGTATGGCGCCTTCGAGATCGGTTTACCTTCGGGTATAAGATCAATCTTGAACTCTGCTTCCCTGCTCGGTGGTGAAAATGATAGCTCATCAGAGAAGCCGTCCTTAATTTCTCATACCACTGGAATGTCCTCCCCTTTGCTTTCTGCTACTTCTGACCCTGTGGTGGAGGGGCTTGTGCCGGTGTAGGACACTCTCTAGCATAATGTCCCTGTTTGCCACAGTTGCAGCAAACCTTTTTGAGCTCTCTAGCAATGATCTATGTGCGAATAACCACAATGTGTACCTACTGGGGGTGGCGGTACAACTGCCTTGAGTGGCTGTGCCGCTGTCGCTGCTGGACCCTCAATCATCAATGGTCGAGACGCTGATCCCTGTCCCTACTGTGGTGATCTGAAAGATTGCCCGGTCAGATGGCAGCATGAGATCTTTAACCATCTCTCCTATCTCCTAAGACGGAACTCCTCTCGCGGTCTCTTAGCCCTGTCGACCGCTCCAACCCTCTCGAGATCACCCTCAACCTCAAGACACACTTCCAGCAACTCTTCAAAAGTGGAGGCTGATTGCAGATGATCAATGACTGAAGGCGAGAGCTCAAGCTGGTCTTGAACTCCAGCATCTTCGCTTTCTCGTTATCCATGATGACGGGCATGTAACTCGCAAGTGCATGGAACCTCTCAAACTACTGGTTCCCAGTCATGGACCCCTATGTCAGAAGCTGAAACACCATCATCCTCCTCTAAATGACACTTTTAGGAACATAGTGCTTTTGGTACTCCTCCCTGAACCAGGTCCATATCGGTGATGGAGTCAATCTGCGTGTCATGCCCTGCGCCATTGCTCGACATTACCCCCGGAGAATGGTACAACCGCATCAACCTTCAGGTCATCCGTAACTTGCATCAATCTCAACTGCTCAGACACATTCTTGAGCCAGATCTCTGCTCCTCTGGTCGTGTGGTACCTCTGAACATAGGTACCCGGCAGTTCTGCATCTCCCGGTAGAAAAATCGAAGCCCCCTGGGGTGGTGGTGCTGGAGGTGGCTGCTGCTGCTGCTGCTGTTGCTGCTGTAGGTGAGCCATCTGTATCTGCTGCTGGGCTATCAATGCAGTCAGCTTGGCCAGGGTATCTACAAGGACCTAAGGAATGGTCCCCTGACCCTGCTGATCATCGCCATCGTGTCCTCCGTTTCCAGCTGGCGGCTCGCGTCGTGGAGGCATTGTCCGGAATTTGAGTTCATGAAACGAATACAGATTTGTCGATAATAAGTTGAAAGGTGGAACGCGGATAAATTGATAATTAGACAAGAAAAGCTCACCATCGGCACACACCTCCCATAACCCGATCATAACTTAGGTCTAAAATCATCTCTTAAGTCTACTTTGTTTATTAGGGGTAAAATCGTCATTTTACAAAAGATCGTAACTTACGTCTAGTGATCTAGTTAATCCTGTGTTTCCGAGGCGGATCTGAAGCCTCGGCTCTGATACCACCTGTAGCGCCCCGCTCCCGAGCCCTAACATCGGGAACAGTGCACCCGCCGTATCTCACTAAGGAGAATACAAAGCGTCGAATCAATCTCTTACTTGTTAAAATGACGTAGAAATTTTTCGCAGAAACGTAAACCATAACATATATTAAACTCCAATAATCGTCATTACATTGCTAATTAAAACTCTGGAAATAAAATAGTAAAGTAGTGTGTGGAAATCCTCAAAATATAAATAAGAACAAAACAACTGCAGCGTCCCCTCATATCCTAGCCGCAGCTCTCAACCAGCCCACTCTGCTATGTCCGTCCCGTCCTCAATGAAGATATGCTCGTAGTCCTCATTCGGCTCACCTGGGAAGTAGGGGTGAGTGACAGAAATCACCCAGTAGATGCCCGCCTCAAACAAATACAAAACGTACATACCAAAATGATATAGCCACATAGCACATAAACATGATATAACACATAGCACATAAATATAAGATAACATGCATAAGATAAAGTAAATGCGGTAAGTAAGTCACTCCACATAAAAATGCGCAAGTACGTGATGCATGCTCAATTAACGTGTCACACGCAACAAGAATCATGTCATGCAATATGCCCTAGACCTATATGCAATGCATGATCCCGGGATTGACTGGATGCCTGTAGCCCGTGCACTACAATCCACCCTTGCGGATGCCCGTGGCCGTGCACCACGATCCACCCCAACCGATGCCCGTGGCCCGTGCACCACGATCCTCCATAACCAAGTATCCATGGCTCGTACACCATGATCCATCATAATCACATACTCATGGCCCGTACACCATGGTCCTCTTCACTCGAGCGTCTGAGACCCGTACATCTCAGCCCACTCCCAATGCAATGCACGTGCCATGAATGCAACAACAAAATCGCCTGGGGCCCGTACGCCCATCCTCACCAACTCCGGCACTCAACACTAGTCGTCTGGGGCCCGTACGCCCATCCTCACCAACTCCGTCACTCAATATTTGGCTTCATAAAATTTACAAATATTGAAAAGTGGTTATTTAGCATTCATTTTATTTTTCCTTAGCTTGTACTAATTTTCTAGAATTTTCTACTAATTTTTCCTTATTTAATTCTATTTATTATTAATTATTTTTAATTACTTACATTTGTCAAAATTCAGAAACTAAGTGAAAATAATTTAATTTTAACTTTTTATATTTTCTGTAATTTATTTAGAATTTTCTAATAATTAAATATATTTTTCTAGAATTTTAAACTAATTTTAATTAATTATTTATTGTTTAATCATTTCAGAAATTAATTTCAGATTTTTTTTTTTTAATTTTCGGCCTGGGCCGGCCTGCTGCCTGGTCCGGTCCGCTGGCCATCCGGTCCGGTCCGGCAGCCTGGCCGGTCCAACAGTATTTTCTTTTTTTTTATTTTTTTTTCTATTTTCTTCTAACCTCCATAAAATCTTCGTTTTAACTCCGATTGACCTCAAACCAGTTGCGTTGGACTCGTTATAACGAGACGCAACTTTTGAAGGTGGACACGTCATCACGTGTCCGGACGCGCCGTCAGGGGCCGCGCGTGGGCCCCACGCTCCACCCCTCTGAAACGCGTCCGTCAGACCCTTTTTTTTCAATTTTCAACCAATCCTAACCTATTCCAGGCTAGATGAAGTTATTCTAAGGTCAAAACGAAATTTTTAAACCCCCTAAGTATGTAAATCCCTAATCTTTTGAGTTGTTTAAAGCGTATTCTCACCCTAATCCAATCATACCATCAAATTCACATTCATACACATACGTAGCAGCAAGTAAACAGTTACCTCATGCTTTTCAATTATAAACAAATACACATCTATAATATAAATAATTAAAACAAGTAAATCACATAAAATATATCATCAAGGAATGCATGTATTATACCCGTTTGAGGGGGGAAGAGGCACCTACCTCGATTGACGATAACACCAATAAATTCAACGGACTAAAACTTGGGTTCGGGGTCTCGCCTTCCTTCTTCTTCTCTCTTTTTCTTCTTCTCTTTTTTTTTCTCCTCTCCCTAGCCGTGCGTGTGTGTGTATGCGTGTGTGGCCACTTGATGATGTGCGTGTATGTGTATATGTGGTGGGGGAATTAGGATAGATTTTTAGGTTTCCCATTTGATTTTGGTTTAGGTTTCCTAATGTGACTCTAATCACTATTAGTTTATAATTATCTTTGTTATCATTATCACCTTTTTCATTATTATCATTATTATTATCCTATTTGGTAAGATTTATGTATACATATATCTACTACATATATATATCTATATTATATATATATATATATCG
>AP025044.1:31785800-31838755 GCA_036186865.1 Eustoma russellianum
TGATTCTATAAGGCTAAAAGTTTCTGAATACACAGCATTAGATGAATTTATTCAGCCCGCATCGTGGCCGGCGTAAAAGACTAACATAAATATGGTATTGAATTCGTTTGTGGATGGCCACGTTCAGTTCTGAACAAATGTGAATGGTTTGATTGGGATGTCACAATATACAATGATGAAAATATGAGACAATCACTTGCTAAGTATAGGTTTGAATGATTTTAAAATCATGATTTTATTACGTGATAAAATGTTGATAAAGTAATGTTGATGAAGAAAGATATTAAAAAACTACTTTGTATTATGAAAATAACATAAGATTTAAAGATATAGGGAAGTAACATCGATCTCTCAAATTGGAACACATCGATCGATCGACGTGTACATCAGTCTCTCAAAAGAGACATAGACTGATCGATGTATGTAGAGATCAAAACTGAAAACCTACTAGAAGATATTAATGTCTCAACCCGAAACACATATATCAGTCGATGTCACATCATACCCTACATAGATCGATCGAAATACACATCATATCCTACATAAATCGATCGATGTAGGACAAGTTAAAGTTCAAAAAATAATGTGAGACATTGATCTCTCAAACAGAGCAGCATCGATGTATATATCAGTCTCTAAATTTGAGACATAGATCGATCGATGTCAGTTGAGTTTAAAATAATTTCTTTGATATGTGGTAAGTAAGTATGTAAGAATTTTTGTCACACATATGTTTCCTTTAAACATGAGAAAGTTTATGTAACATCTCATCTATGTTTATAATGACTTTACGCTTAAACTTGATGTAATGTTGTATCACTAACTTGCCATGGAAGTTTTGACACCTTACTATAAGGGCAAAAGGGTGCTTTTGAATTTTCGTAGGGTTATATATCAAGAAGGCTATATAAGAACAAAAAGACATAAAGATGGAGTGTCATTATAAGTTCATTTGTCATAATTGGTTTTTAAGGGCATTTTCATGTTTTTGGAGCCAAGGACATTTGGTCATTTACACAAGCTTATTTTTTGTGTAATGCTAAAATATTTACTATAGACTTCTCATATATGGTATTCTTGGTCTTCATGGTCTTTATATATATTTTAGTATTCTAAGAATTCTTATTATTAAAGTGTGACATTTATTTTGTCATACTATTCGACATTTATGGTATTCTTATATACATTATTCTTTTCTTTTCTCCTATTGTTTTTAATAGGATATTGGTCATATTTTTTAAGAGAAAATCGGCCATACTTGAAGGAGAAAAAAGAGAAAGTAGTTTGGATCAAATGATGATATTTACTATGCAATCTATCATCACAATTATCTTACACATAAAGTCAGATTTTCCACTCATTTTCAAACTCAAAAAACGTTCAAAAATGTAAGTATGAGGTGAACAAATCAAGTTTTGACATATATACAAAACTACGCTACATGGTCTAACCAAAACATTCCAAGATAACTTGTTGGCTAGAAGTTACACACTTGACACCCAAGGTGGCATACATTATGGTTTGTGGAAGATAAAATGGAGATGAAATGGTTAGTTCATATCCTAACTAATTAGTTATGAAGTTGGAAAATGATATGGGCGAAATATATTATCACTTGACGACTTATTTGCCATATCATTTTGTTGAAAATTTTAGATATCACATGCTGAATTTACGCTGTTGCAATCAAATGTCTTGAATATGCCAACTATATAAGGTGGTGATGTATTCATCTAATCAAATGAAGACAAGTAAGATTGATGATATTACAGGTGACATGTGAGCTTTCTAATCACTATAAGGGGCTGCTCACACCTAAAATAGGAGTAAGAATTGAAGAAGGAAGATGCACCTAGAACTCTCTTCTTCTTTACTTCTTCTTCTTCTCCATTGAGTCGAATTGTTTTGGCTGTCATTTTGCTGCAATTACACCTTTTTTGTTCATAAAAGTTGTTACGACTAGCATTTTTGGGTCAGTAGAAAAAGAAATAAGAAATAGAAAATAAAAACAAATGTGCGATGTCGATAGAATTTTGGTAGAATTTCAAATTTTGGAATCAGGGTCAATAAGACATCGGTAGTATATATCGAGGTTAGAAACGCTCGAAAAATAACCGAACGATAAGATAAACAATATATCGATATGCGACGAGATTCATTAACGAACGTTACGACTTCGTCACATGAGTTAAAACAATACGAATATGTAACAACTTAAATATTAGGATAAATTAAACCAAAATTAAACACATGACACAACAAATTAGGGTATTTAAATAAAAATAAAAAGAAAATAGGACATAGCAATTAACTTGGAAGAAAAGAAAAAGGAAAATAAATACACACACACACACAGATATATATATTGGCACCAACTTAGGGTAAGAAAGGAGAGAAGAAATTGTGGTTAGAAAAATACGTCAATAAGATATCAAGTGGGCAAAATTGTGTATAAACCAAATGATAGTATTTTGTCATATTCTACCCACTCTCAAAACCGCTTGACCGCCCACTTGAACAAAGAATAAGTCAAGTTGTGGCTTGGTTTTGTCCACATGAAACAATCATGTATTGCACCTAAAAGCTGACACCACATTCAACAAACCCAACCACCCACAATTTAACCCCCCATACCCGGCCAACTAGGCGCCAAAGGAGAAGATATTTTCTCCTCTTTTGTCTTCTACTACACAACAAAACCTTACACATTTTTATCCAAATTACCATATTTTTTTCACCTACATGACAAATAAGGCAAAATCCTATTCCCTCCCACTCCTCTACAACTGGCCACCCTATTTTCCCAAGAAACCAAAAAGACTTCTTCCCTTCTTATACATTATTCCCCTTCCATCATTACCCTACACCCTAATACTACCCAACCCTTCAAGAATATGTATAAGCTATGTTCATATGTCATGAAAATATGAGGATATATATCTATATAGAACACACGGCCATGATGGTTAAAAATAGACCTTTATGTATAAATGGAATGAAATGAATGCTCTTATGTGAAGTATGTAAAAGCTAAGGAAATAAAATGATGACATATGACATGTTAAGAAAAGTGTACTAAGAGGATATTTTTATCCATATGTTTATATGTTTTTCATGAAGATCATCACTTATGTGTTTATTTATGATTTTGGTTTTCATGCACTTTTATGTTCTTGACTTAGCATGTTATGAGACAATTATAGTCATGTCTAAGATTCTAGTACATAAAATATGTTTCATGATGATCTCCATATTATTGCATGTATGATATATTTTCGGCCAAGTAGGGTTTTTAGCCTACTTGATGTATTTTCTTCATGGTTCCGTCATCTTATTTGTTATGTGTTTTATTATGCTATTTCAAGACTTTATGATGATGGAAATAAATATGTATATGGTTGGTATAAAGGTTCAAACCATGATATAAGTAAAAGAGGTGAAAAAGAAAAGGTTTTAAATGATATATATACATATAGGTATTTATTTGGCCAAAGAAAGAAAAAAGAGAGGAAGAATAAATTTTATGACATGTATAAGTATAAATATGTTTAATATAAAACGAAATAGGGATAAGAGTAAAATATAGAATAAAGACATGCGATTTGAAAAGGAAAAATGCATGTATATGTGTGTGTGTGTATAGTCGGTGATACGATCTTGGATCGTATTGAATTAACGATCGCTTCTTTCAACTCTAAAAGACACCTTTGATCAGATCTTGCGTGAGACAATGGCGCAAACACCACCTTCTTGGACAAGAGATGTCAACAACGTCTACGTCGAGCAATTCGAATCTCCCAATCCAATACGTCGTTCCGTATCCTTGGATTGTGATTCACCAACTAGGTTTGCTCAAACCTTGATTGGATCTATCTTTGATTTAGATATGTGAAAACCAAAGAAAAACTCAAGTAGGAAGCACACAAGAATGCTAACAAAAGAACAAGATGTTCTGAAATTTTCTCAAATATGAAAACTGGACTCCCTCCAAGCTGAACATGTATATGGCTTATATAGGCATTTTTTTGGCCAATTATAAAAGATAACTAATCAATCAAGGTAATCATAATGTTCCCTATCAATCATATATTAAATCTAAAAACGAAAGTAAGTCAAAGATATTCAAGAAAAGAGTGTACAATCAAATCCCTGAAATCTCGCAATGGAATACACCTTGTCGGTTTTTGCATTATACTCGCTTCTAGAGGCCGAATTAGGATTTGTCCTCTTCTGAAAAGTTGTAGCTTATACAATTCTCTTGAATTTGGGGTTTTGAATTACCTTATTTGGACTTTTCTTCAAAGAGATACGGCCTTCCAAAGATCAGGTATCTATCCAGTGGGCTTCAGTACATTCCATTCTGGACTCCAATCTTCCATCTGATTTCGGTCCATGTTCTAGCCCGAATTAGAAAACTTGCGAAACATAAAAAGCATCCCAAATTGAAATATCTAACACCTCCAAGTTGTTTGAACCCAATCAGGCCAGTACTCCGACCTGTGCATCCCAAATACTAAGCAGTGTCTGGCTGCCTTCCTGAAAAAATAGGAATCCTCCAATCAACTTTCCTTATTTAGCCTTGTCACCTGAGAAAACACTCAAAAACGGCCATTAGCACTATAAACACATATTAAAAGATTCTATAAAATATCTTAAACCAAAACAAAGACAATGCAAACAACTAGACTCGATATTACGACGACAACGCATGAAATGACCATCTTGTGCTCCCACTAACCCTTACATCATATGATATGCAATAAACTCAAGGACAATCAAATCATAGCCTCAATGATGAGCACCTAGCGCTGCCCACCACTTGTTGCACCTCTTGCACATGCCTTTTCAAGAAAGTCCCAGTATCAAAACCTAGTTGTCTCGCTTGGCTTCTTGTTAAGGGACCCGTATCTGTCTCCTTGGAGGGTCCTTGTGCAAGATCATCATGAGGAGGCTCTTGAGCCTCATCAGTCGGCCATATGACACTTCTAGCATATATTTTTCTGATGAAGAACGGGCGGTACCTGTAGAGAAAAAGGGGTTTGAGTGATTTCAAAATGTATAATTTAAATGTGCTTAAAAACGTGCATGATATAAATGTGCATGACATATTGCATATAACCTGCCTTATATAGTTCATATATAATGTTGCCGTACTAACGAGCCATGAAGCGTTAAAGCTTACATCAAATGGAAAATATTTGTTGTGTTTATACTATTTTCAGGTGCCACCATTAATGAACTAAACTAGTTCATTAAGTGAAGTACTTAGTTAATTAAACTAAGTAGTTCATTAAAGGAAGCTACATTTGGACAAGGCACCAAGGCAACATGACTAAGAAAGAAAAGTCTCCTCCTCTCATCATACATATATACACGCATATATGTATATAAATATATATATTTTCAGATCCTTTGAAAAAAAGGCACATACACATGTATTCCAATGTACTAACGACACGTTATATATTTTACGTACGTACGTTAACGTCACATCACCATACTTAACTCATATTTATGAGTATATTAAGGTCTTATATCAAATGATATAAGTCATGGTGATGACAAATTAAATACGACACGTTAAAAGGTTCTAAACCGAAAATTGTCGTATCAGGCGAATACCGAAACTTAGCCAACGTGTCACATACTTGCCATAAATAGATGGCCAGCCCCTACACTTCAAAAATATTCAAAGATTTCGTGGGTATGATTTTAAGCGCATCCATAAAATCATTCCATGTTGGCACACACAAATCACCCCACATTAAGGCCAAATTGTGGAGATTCCAATTTCAATTTTGTCACATGCATATGGCGCCAATTTAAGACCAGACAAGTGCTGAATATTAAAGTTTATATTATGTATATTATGTGTAACATAATATATATAACATGTGCAAAAAGTTGGAATTTAATTAGAGAAAAATCGGGTAATCGATAAACATCGAAAATTCGGTTTTCTACATACACAACACATGGAACATTTTTGGCACATCATACGACACGTATCTAGACACTTTTTACATATGTCATACATCTTAAAGTGTTCTAAAAAATTAAATTAAGGGCTGATTGGAATATGCAATGTGTGTATTATTAAATGTGCACTATTTTACAAAGTTTGCAAAAAATAAAATTCAGCACATGCATATACATGTTATACACGCCTAATACACTTGATGGAGCCTATGTGGAGCCTTGTTGGCATATTGATTGATCAAGAATCAAGCTTACAAGATTGGTGATTTAAAGAAAGAAGCTACAAAAGGTAATGTTTCAAACTTTATCTCATTTGTAACACATGCTGAAAATTTCAGCATGTGCACTATAGGGTGGCCGAATTTTCTTCTCCAAATTAGATATATTTTGTGTCTTGAAATATGTGATTGATTCAAGGAGAATTGGAAGTAATTTGAATTCATAAAGTGTGATATCTTGAATATCACACATGCTGAAAAATTTCAGCATGTGTGT
Source organism: Eustoma russellianum (assembly GCA_036186865.1). NCBI lineage: Eukaryota > Viridiplantae > Streptophyta > Magnoliopsida > Gentianales > Gentianaceae > Eustoma > Eustoma russellianum. Next base: position 31,792,275 of record AP025044.1, read on the forward strand.
GAATGCATCTAGCCGATTTCTTGGCCATGTTGGTGTCCAATTTCATTTCCAAAATTGATAAGAATATTGTCTACTAATTGGTGATTTATTTTTAAGATAAAAATCAAAGAAAATTGGAAATAATTTGAACAAAAGCACCATGTATCATATGCTGAAATTTCAGCATTTCAATTTCTCATTATGGCCGATTTTCTCACCTTGTTTGGAGAAATATTATCTTTCTTGATTTGGGTGATAATCTTATGAGTTATGACAACTATTTTATGTTGATTTTGGCACATGTTTTTAGTGGAATTCTCAGATTTTCCAAGTCATCAAATGATGACAACATTCAACCTATCAAAGAGTGTCAAGTAAGCAAAAGTTAAATGATCATCCAATGAGGAGGTGCCAAGTAAGCAAGATCATGTCACAATGATGCCACACATTCTCCCAAGGACTTAGAAGATAATTTTCAAGAGGAGAGGGACTCCAAGGGGGACGGCCAAGGTGCTTAAAAAGGAAATGAAGAAGAGCAAAACAAAGACAAGAACAAGCATTACATTCTTGAAGCAAAAAAAACGTTCCACACTTCTTCTTCTACACTCTCTTTCTTTCTTCTTCCAAAAAGCCTATTGTACTTACATACATATTCTTGAATAGGCTTATCTTAGACCACCACACATTCTTTATTTTTTGTAAAAGATTGATCAAGGTGTGATCAATCTTCAATCTTGCAAGGTGGTGGTATTCGTGCGTAATTGTATTCATCATACAAGGTTTGTAGAGGGTTGGAGTTGGTGTGTAACTCCATCAACCCTGTGGTAAGGTGTATTTGTGATGTGTGATTAGTGTGAACCGAGGAAGGTGTTCCTCGAAGACTGGAGTAGGTTGTTTATAATCGAACCAGTATAAAATTCTTGGTGTCATTTACTTTCAACACTTATATTCTGTTTCAGCACTGTTTACTCGTTTTGATTACGTTCGTAAAACTAGAAAATGCTTTTCAAAAATTACGAAAATTTTTAGAATCATAGCCACACGTCTTAGGGTTAATTTGGCACAAGTTTCAACCCTTTTGGACAAGTATAAGTCAATCAAACAACTAATGTTCTGAGACTAGTGCAGTCTGATTTTCAGGCTTGCAAAGGTTGAGACTTTGATAGTTTTTGACTAACTTCTCAAAAGAATTTTTCAAAACTGTTTCAAACCATTTAAATATAACATATAAGGGTTTAGTGGTTAAAATTTCAGAACAATTGGAGTTACGTACAAATAGGAATAAAATTTTTCAAAACAGTCTACCGTTTCTGGCAGATTCGCGCAATCTGACCACTAACGATTTTTGAAGGGGTTAAATGTTGAATTTAAATCTGAAATTTTTAGGAGACACTCATAACATCTGAGGCTAAGGTTTCTCAAAATTTCATAATTTTTGAAGACCCACAACCTAGTTTTAAAAACGTTTTAAAACGTGTCCTGAAAACTGAAATTGTTTTCAGAAGTTGAGTTCTTGAGTCAAAACAATTTTAAAAACCACACTTTCCGCACCAACTATTCAACCCCCATTCTAGTGGTGCCTTGCAGATCCTACAATTAGTATCGGAACGCAGGAACACTCACAACAAGAAGATCCAACGATCTATGTGAGATGACAACCACTAGCCACGAAACCGAGGAAAAAATATGTCAAGCCAAATGCCTCCACTATTTGAAAATGAGTAAATTCTGATCCTGACTCGGATTCTGAACTATCTTATGATGATTTATATGTTGAATATCTTGAATTACATAAGTTTGCTAGAACTCTTGCAAAACAAAAGAAACGGTTAATTGAAGACAAGAAATTGTTATAATCGTCTAACACAAATCTTGTGTGTCAATTAAACGATTCAAAAGAAGAGTCGTCATGCATTATAAATTCATTAAAGTTGAAATTTCATCATTGACATCCGAGAACACTAAATTGAAATCCGAGATTTCAAACTTGAGTTCAAGGAATGCGGATGTAGAGAAAATGGTGAAACAATTTGACTCGGGAACAAACATGCTAGATCACATCATTTCTTCACAAAAGCATGATAGTGACAAAACGGGTTTAGAATCATTGAAACAATGAAGTATCCATCAAACCAACCAAGTTTGTAGTGTCTAAGAAAGTAGACACTCCAAAACCAAAAACAGCGTCTAAGATGACACAAAGACCCCCTTTCCCCCACATCTCGTCATATTTCTTCTTCATATCATAAGAAATACAATTTGCACATATAGATATGAGAAGAAACAAGTGATGCTACACGACATGCATTTCATCCATCTAGATCACACACTACGCACATTAACACAAGGACATATCAAAAACGTCCTACATATAATGCGTATAAGGAGTTTCTTGGCCAAAGGCCAGATGCAGTTGCACCTAAAGTATATTATGTTGTGCTTTCATCACCTTTCTCACCTTTGGAAGACCTAGAAGGGTCACCCAAATTTGGGGTACCAAAAGGGGACATTTTCAAAGGGTTGAATAAATAACCCTTAAGAACGCACCTTTGAGATTATTCAAAATGCATGGTTTTCTTTTCATCTTTACATGCGCTTTGATTGTCTTTCCAAAATAAAGGGGGAGAGAAAGAATGATTTAAGGGGGAGAGAGATACTGAGTACTGATTGCATAAATCAAGGGGGAGCGGTTTTGAATTTAAAATTCAAATTTTGAATTTATGCATGATTGAAAGGGTGAGCGATAGGATTTAAATCATGAAAGTAGGTTATTTTGAAAATCATCAAAAGGGGGGAGATTTTAGAGAAAAATGGGGTTTGAGTGATTTCAAAATGTATGATTTAAATGTGCTTAAAAACGTGCATGATATAAATGTGCATGACATATTGCATATAACATGCCTTATATAGTTCATATATAATGTTGCCAGTACTAACAAGCCATGAAGCGTTAAAGCTTACATCAAATGGCAAACATTTGTTGTGTTTATACTATTTTCAGGTGCCACCATTAATGAATTAAACTAGTTCATTAAGTGAAGTACTTAGTTAATTAAACTAAGTAGTTCATTAAAGGAAGCTACATTTGGAGAAGGCACCAAGGCAACAAGACTAAGAAAGAAAAGTCTCCTCCTCCTCTCATTATACATATATACAACGCATATATGTATATAAATATATATATTTTCAGATTCTTTGAAAAAAAAGGCACATACACATGTATTTCCAATGTACTAACGACACGTTATATATTTTACGTACGTACGTTAACGTCACACCACCATACTTAACTCATATTTATGAGTATATTCAGGTCTTATAATCAAATGATATAAGTCATGGTGATGACAAACTAAATACGACACGTTAAAAGGTTCTAAACCGAAAATTGTCGTATCGGGCGAATACCGAAACTTAGCCAACGTGTCACGTACTTGACATAAATAGATGGCCAGCCCCTACACTTCAAAAATACTCAAAAATTTCGTGGGTATGATGTTATGTGCAGCCATAAAATCATTCCATGCTGGCACACACAAATCACCCCACATTAAGGCCAAATTGTGGAGATTCCAATTTCAATTTTGTCAGATGCATATGGCGCCACTTTAAGACCATCCAAGTGATGAATATTAAAGTTTATATTATGTATATTATGTGTAACATAATATATATAACATGTGCCAAAAAGTTGGAATTTAATTAGAGAAAAATCGAGTAATCGATAAACATTGAAAATTCGGTTTTCTACGTACACAACACATGGAACATTTTTGGCACCTCATACGACACGTATCTAGAAACTTTTTACATATGTCATACATCTTAAAGTGTTCTAGAAAATTAAATTAAGGGCTGATTGGAATATGCCATGTGTGTATTATTAAATGTGCACTATTTTACAAAGTTTGCAAAAAATAAAATTCAGCACATGCATATACATGTTATACACGCCTAATACACTGATGGAGCCTATGTGGAGCCTTGTTTGCATATTGATCAAGAATCAATCTTACAAGATTGATGATTTAAAAGAAAGAAGCTACAAAAGGTAATGTTTCAAACTTTATCTCATTTGTAACACATGCTGAAAATTTCAGCATGTGCACTATAGGGTGGCCGAATTTTCTTCCTCCAAATTAGATATATTTTGTGTCTTGAAATATGTGATTGATTCAAGGAGAATTGGAAGTAATTTGAATTCATAAAGTGTGATATCTTGAATATCACACATGCTGAAAAATTTCAGCATGTGTGTGAATGCATCTAGCCGATTTCTTGGCCATGTTGGTGTCCAATTTCATTTCCAAAATTGATAAGAATATTGTCTACTAATTGGTGATTTATTTTCAAGATAAAAATCAAAGAAAATTGGAAATAATTTGAACAAAAGCACCATGTATCACATGCTGAAATTTCAGCATTTCAATTTCTCATTATGGCCGATTTTCTCACCTTGTTTGGAGAAATATTATCTTGCTTGATTTGGGTGATAATCTTATGAGTTATGACAACTATTTTATGTTGATTTTTGCACATGTTTTTAGTGGAATTCTCAGATTTTCCAAGTCATCAAATGATGACAACATTCAACCTATCAAGAGTGCCAAGTAAGCAAAAGTTAAATGATCATCCAATGAGGAGGTGCCAAGTAAGCAAGATCATGTCACAATGATGCCACACATTCTCCCAAGGACTTAGAAGATAATTTTCAAGAGGAGAGGGACTCCAAGGGGGACGGCCAAGGTGCTTAAAAAGGAAATGAAGAAGAGCAAAACAAAGACAAGAACAAGCATTACATTCTTGAAGCAAAAAAAAAACGTTCCACACTTCTTCTTCTACACTCTCTTTCTTTTTCTTCCAAAAAGCCTATTGTACGTACATTCATATTCTTGAATAGGCTTATCTTAGACCACCACACATTCTTTATATTTGTAAAAGATTGATCAAGGTGTGATCAATCTTCAATCTTGCAAGGTGGTGGTATTCGTGCGTAATTGTATTCATCATACAAGGTTTGTAGAGGGTTGGAGTTGGTGTGTAACTCCATCAACCCTGTGGTAAGGTGTATTTATGTTGTGTGATTAGTGTGAACCGAGGAAGGTGTTCCTCGAAGACTGGAGTAGGTTGTTTATAATCGAACCAGTATAAAATTCTTGGTGTCATTTACTTTCAACACTTATATTCTGTTTCAGCACTGTTTACTCGTTTTGATTACGTTCGTAAAACTAGAAAATGCTTTTCAAAAATTACGAAAATTTTTAGAATCATAGCCACACGTCTTAGGGTTAATTTGGCACAAGTTTCAACCCTTTTGGACAAGTATAAGTCAATCAAACAACTAAAGTTCTGAGACTAGTGCAGTCTGATTTTCAGGCTTGCAAAGGTTGAGACTTTGATAGTTTTTGACTAACTTCTCAAAAGAATTTTTCAAAACTGTTTCACAACCCATTTAAATATAACATATAAGGGGTTAGTGGTTAAAATTTCAGAACAATTGGAGTTACGTATAAATAGGAATAAATTTTTCAAAACAGTCTACCGTTTCTGGCAGATTCGCGCAATCTGACCACTAACAATTTTTGAAGAGGTTAAAGGTTGAATTTAAATCTGAAAGTTTTAAGAGACACTCATAACATCTGAGGCTAAGTTCTCTCAAAATTTCATAATTTTTGAAGACCTACAACCTAGTTTTAAAAACGTTTTAAAACGTGTCCTGAAAACAGAAACTATTTTTAGAAGTTGAGTTCTTGAGTCAAAACAATTTTAAAAACCACACTTTTCCGCATCAACTATTCAACCCCCCCTTCTATTGGTGCCTTGCAGATCCTACAGTACCATCTGTAGATTTTATTAAATAATAACCCTCGCTTATTTCGGAGGAATACCGTGGTTACATATGTTGTAGGAGACTCTCCTACTGGAAAAGTAAATGAGAGGCACATAAAAAATTTACATGGAAATCTGCAAAGAACATAACGTAGTATGTACAACAGAAATAAATAAATAAACCAGAAACGCAGAACTGCACAACTCGGTCAAGCTCTTGGGTGCTGTGGGAGAAGCTGACAATCATCAAACATCGAATCTCTAGAAATAGCTTCCAGCCGCAATGTCCAAAACCACAGAAACATTGAATCAAGGGACAAGATTGTGAAGAATATAACAAACGATCAAATGAAACGAAGAAATGCAAAATAACGTACCCGTGTTGTCTTTATTCGCGTGGAACACAGGCAACCAAAGCTAGCAAGCTTGCATCACGCAACACTCTGCAATCAGGTATCCTTCTAGACCTCAGCTATTCACTCACAAAAAGATATGCGTAGTTATCGAATGTGCAAGAATTAATAGATAAGGAAACAATCAAGCATAATGATAATGACCATACTAAGGTTGCCTGCACCGTCCAATGGCATAGGCAACAACATATGTAAAAATCCAACCCCTGTGGGAGACAAAAGAGTATGAGTGCTGAGTTAAGGCGAGAGAGCTCCATGATATAAATCATTGCTAGGATGTCTGAAAGACGCAAGGGAGACATCAGCAAGTGCCGGACCACGAACAAGTGGACGGAGCAAACGGAGGGAGGGATACTCGGTGAAACGCTGCATTGGGAGCGCCAGCTGCACTAGCATATGAGTCGGGATGTTCGTTTCGCGAGGCATAAACCGGAGATGCAAGCCCGAGGAATGAAAGATATCATGTAACCGCATTAAATCAGGGGCTAATGATGTAGCTGGTGCTGTAAATATAGTAATCAATTCCTTATAATCCACTTCGATATCAAAGTGTGCATAGCGAGGAAGGTAATAAAGGATAGCCAACACAGCCGCCTGGGCTTCTACACGTAGTGGAATGTCCAATCTTAATGGATAAGAGATAGCATGTACAAAGCAGCCATTTGAATTACGAACTAAAGCACCTCCACTGGAAGCCGAATGCCCTAAAGCGGCGTCAGTATTAAGCTTTAGACGACCTACCGGAGGAGGAGAGCAACGCACGATCCGAGTCCGGAAGACACGTATCTTGGGTGAGAGACCAACCTCGATGAGTTCACTAACATTCTCAGCCAGCTTTGTTCCTGACATAGATTTGGCCCACATAAAGATATCCGTGCGAATGGAACGAATGGCAGACCGAGAAGACCAAACGAAAGTGTCAAAAACAAGGGAAGCGTACGCCTTCCAAATATTCCACAATAATATACCAAGAAAGATAATTTGCATTTCCCCCAAAAGAGCGAGGAGCAGAGCACCATATCCGCAATAAATACAAGCGCTAATTGGCATCCATGGAGCGGTTAACGTCAAGTAGGGGCAAAAAATAGGACCAAACAATATGAACCTCTAGGCACAAGAAGAACAGATGGCTGGTAGAAGCACAAGCAGTCTGACAAAATAGGCAACGCGATAAGAATGTTGTCAAGAATCGCATCAAGTTATCTGGAAGAGGTAAAGCACGATGATAGAGACGCCGAAGAAATACCCGAATGGACAGCCGCTGCTTTCGATGCCAAATAAATTCATGAGAAATCGTAGATGGCCTTGTGGGACTGAGTAATTCATATGTTTTACTGAATGCAAAGACACCCAAGGGCGTTGGCCAAACCGGAATCTCCAAATGGAACGTAGTGACTGCCGTACAAAAAAGATGAATGGCTTAGATGCGTTTCAAGCCCGGAGAGTCATATATCCAGGGTGTATAATGCAAACGTACACCACAGCGAGCACGCATATATTGACTCCGCAACGTGGTATCTGAATGATATAAGCGCCAGACTTTGCATGCAAAAGAATCCTGCACAGTTGAAAGACAACGCAAACCTAGACCACCTTCGCGTGTGGTATAAGAAAACGTCTTCCAGGAGACCCAGTGATATTTCCCAGCTCCCTAAAAAAACCTGGAAAAATGCTGCTCAAGTGCACGGATGATTTCTCTAGGGATGCGATCCACAGCCATAATATGTAGAGGCATCAAAGAGAGAACCGATCTAATGAGTGTTGAGAAAAAGTGTTTGAAGATTTACAAATGCATGATTTAAATGGTACGAGTTTACGAAATGCATAAATAAATTATTACTTGACACGTTTATGTGATATACATGCTTCATATGCTTATATATGTTGCTGCCATACTAAGCCATGAAGCATTAAAGCTTACATCATATGGCAAACATTTGTTGTCTTTGTACTATTTTCAGGTGTCACAATTAATGAACTAAACTAGTTCATTAAGTGGATTACTTAAGTTAATGAACTAACTAGTTCATTCAATGAAGACATATTTGGTGGAAGCTACATAACAACAAATTTGGAAATGGAAAGTCTCCTCCCTACCGATCTTACACGCCTATATATATATTATATATATATATATATTCATATTTTTGCTAAAAAAGGCACAATACACATATTCCGACTTACTACCGACATGTTAAATATATTACAAACTTACATCAACGTAACACCACTATATATACCATATATTTATGAGTATATTCAGGTCTTATATCGTATGATATAAGTCATGTTGATGACAAAATTATAACGACACGTTACAAGGTCATAAACCGAAAATTGTCGTATCGGGTGACTATCGAAACTTAATCGACGTACCATGTACTTGCCATATAAAGATGGACATCCCATATACATCAAAAATAGACAAAAATTTCGTGGCTCACATGTTCAAATCAGCCACTAAATCATTCCATATTGGCACACATTAATCATCCACAATTTAGGCCAAATTTGTAGAGATTTCAAATTCAAATTTTTAAAGCACATGGGACGCCTATACCTAAGTCATATGAGCTGAATATCTATCTTAGTTTATGAATATTATGTGTGACATATTATATATTATATGTGCAAGAAGTTTGAATTTAATCGGAGAAAAATCGCATAATCGACGAAAGTCGAAAATTCGATTCTCTACAAACATAACACATAAAACATTTTTTTTGGCATGAGATGTAACATGTATCTAGATACCTTTTACACATTCAAGACATATTAAAGTTTTATAGAAAATTCAAAATAGGGATGATTATTATTTACCATATATGTGTAAATATTGTGCATTATTTGACAAAGCTTACTAAAGTGAAATTTCAGCACATGTCTAGCTATATCACACGCCTATGTCATATTGATTGGAGCAAAGGTGGAGATTATTTGGTATCTCAATTGGTGGAGCATATGCCACAAAAGATGAGTGACATAAAAAAGGACACTACACAAGGAAAGTATTCAAAAGAGACACATGCTGAAAATTTCAGCACATGCCTCTAAAAGTGGACGATTTTGTGGTGCTATTGTGTTCAATTTGTATCCAAAAATTCAAGGGATTGAAGTGTAGTAGTATGAAAATATTTTGACTACATTTGAACACATGTTTTGTAAGTTTTTTTTCCAGATGTTACATCTTATTAAAGGATGCCAAGTTGGACCAATTATCAAGTGACAAGTAAGCAAGGTCAAGTCATCCTTCCAATCATGTGGTGTCAAGTAAGCAAGATCGTGTCATATCTACACAAGACAATCTTCCACGGACATTAAAGAGATTTCTCAAGAAGGAAGAAGTCCTATAGGGGGCGGCCACATGTGATAAAAAGAAGAGAATAGTGCAAACAAGGCCAAGGCAATAACTCATATTCTTTTAAGTGCAAGAAGTTATACTCCCTCCTCCTTCTTCTTTTCTTTCTTCTTCTTCTTCTTCTTTTTCTTCTTCTCTCAAGCCTATTGTTCATATATTCTTCATATTGTATGGGCTTTGAATATACCACCCACACTCGTTTATTGTTGTAAAAGGTTGATCAAGGTGTGATCAAACCTTCATTCGATCGGTGGTGGTGTTCGTGATTGATTTGCTTCATTGTTGTGATTCTAAAAGGGTGGAGTTAGTGTGTAACTCCAGTCACCCATATGGTAAGGTGTTTTTTGTGTTTAGTGATAACCGAGGAAGGTGTCCTCGAAGACTGGAGTAGGTTGATTTAACCGAACCAGTATAAAATCCTTGGTAATCTTACTTTACTGCACTTTACTTTCAGTTTTTAGTTTTCTGCGTTGATTTCGTTGCAATAGTAAAAATAGTAAACGATTTTCAAAAATTATAAAACTTTGCAGAAACATATCCACATATCCTAGATTTCATTTGGCATAAGTTGCAATTCATTTAGATAAGTATAAGTCAGTCAAACGTGAATATTTCTAAGACTAGTGCAATCTGATTTTTAGATTTACAAAGGTTGAGAACATCAACATGATTGACATACTTCCCAAATGAATTTTCAAAAACTGTTTCAATCCGTTAAAATACATATCTTGAGAGCCTTATCATTAAAATTTAAGACCATTTGGAGTCATCAATTAACCGAAATAAAAATTTCAAGTCGGAGTACAGTTTTTTGCAGATTTGCACAATCTGACAAAAAACGTATTTTCAAGGGGTTAGAAGTGGATTTTTAATTTGAAATTTTTATGAGACACTCAGAACATCTGAGAGTATATTTTCACAGAATTGAATAATTTTTGGAGGTCTGTAACTATGTCTTTTAATTATTTCAAATTAGGATCTGAAAACAAAAATTGTTTTCAGAAGTGAGGTTTTTGGTTCAAAAGTTTTTAAAAATCAAATTTTCCGCACCCGCTATTCAATCCCCCTTCTAGTGGTGCTATACAGGTTCTTCAAGTAGTATAAGAGCTCAGGCACACTCACTACAAGAGGATCCAACGATCTTTGTGAGATGGCATCCACTAGTTATAAGACCGAGCAAGAAGGAATGTCAACTGTAAGGCCTCATCTTTTCTATGATGAGTCTTTTATACAATGAAAACTTAGAATGAAACTCTTCTTTATGGCTATTGATATAGACTTATGGTCTATTACAGAAGATGGTCCTTTTATTCCTTCTAAGTTATCTACTGTTGATGGTGTCACACTAGAAGTCGTAAAACTAAAACAAGAATATACTAGTGATGACAAATATAGATAAAGAGAAAATGACTCTAATAGTATTTGGTTTAGCAACTAGGGCAAATGTCTTTAAGTAGTCTATACAATGAGTTTGGATGAATCGCCAAGGCTAATCGAGTGGCTGATGCACTGAGCAGGAAATCGAGCCACGCCTGGCAGACTCCGTTGGAGAGAGAGATTGCAGAGTTTGATTTGGATATTGTTGACTCCACACACACTAAACATGATATCAGGTCTTGACGCGGTTAAGTATAACAATGATCCAATCATAGACCTATATAGTGTGTCATATGGAGGCGTCGACATGGGGAGAAGTAAGTACCTCTGTTCTAGTACTCCTTGTTCATCTCTTTGATGAGCTCCTCTTTGATTGAATGTGCGTAGTGTGACTAGGATGAAACCGGGAAAGTATAATGTCCTTTTATGCATGCCCACTAACCTTGGTGATGTTAAATAATGATATGGATTTCTAGGCACGAAGGTCAGTCTTCGTATGAGTGTAACACTTTGACCGAGATAAGGGATCTTTGCCTTTTTTGTTACGTCTACGACGTTCTGTATGCTGTGCTGCCTGATGTCTGGTCCAGGGAGAGTACGGGCCATGGATACTCAGTCATGGTGGATCATGGTGTATGGACCATGGGCATTGGTTACGGTGGATCATGGTGTACGAGCCACGTGCATCGGTCAAGGTGGATTATAGTGTATGAGCTATAGGAATCCAGTCAAATGGATCTCCTTCAAGTGTCTTTCGACCATATAGGGGAGTCAAACAAGGAGATCCATTATCTCCTTTGTTATTTATCTTATCTTCAGATGGTTTCAGTCGAGGTTTAAAATCTCTGGTGGCAACTGGTGTTTTGCAGTCTATTCAGATAGGAAAAATTCCATTCCACATTACACACCTTGCATATTTGCTACAAAAGAGTGGCTTGCACCGCTATCGAAAAGCACGCTGGCAGGTATCTTATTTACTAAAACCGCACCTATGACCATATCATATACTGGGTATGCATCGGTTTTGTTGTCGTTAGGATATACTGAGTAAGACCTTACCAATAGCTTTTGTTACCGATAGGATACAATGAGTATCTCAAGGGGTTAGTGTTGTACCCCAACGGCCATGTACTTGAAACCATGATTAAGTGGCGGAATAAAAGCGATGATTTCTCTAAGTGCATGTTACTTAAGTCAACCTAGCACTCATTACTTAAATACTTTTGAAATGGATACTAAATAATTAAATAAGGGAATTTCAAGAGAGTGATACATGAAATATATATACAAACACTTTTGTACACTTATATGGTACATGTTAAGTATACTCACATGCGGATAGTGAACATATATAATATATATAGTTATATGAACAATACATACCACCATATATGTATGTGCGTGTATATGACATATGCGTATGAAATGTATATTATCATGGATATGTATATATATGCGTGTACATAAAAAGGGTATATATATAATAGGTACATATAGACGCGTATATACATAATAGATATATGTATACATGCGGATACATGTATAACATGTTTTAGGTAACATACACATTGTACATCCTAATATATATATATATATATATATATATATATATATATATATATATATATATACGTAGGCTATTCTTGGAATAGAAACAAAAATAAAGAAAGGAATACTAAACATAAACTACAAGGTTGAAGATATAAAAAAATACCCCAAAGACTCCCCAAAAATCTCGGCCATACCCCCAGGATTCTAGACTTCTCCTCATTTTTCCAAACACATTTTAATACCTAAAATAACTACCTAAACATTTGGATTAAATAATAGAAACAAAAGAAGCATGCAAAGAAGAAATAGTAAATTATTAGAAAGAATCTTGCATGGGAGACAAAGCATGGTCAAAAGTGGTCTCCTCACAAGACCCAAACTTTTTTTTCTCCCTTTCATGAAGCCTTGCCCCTTGACCCCCCCTCCCAACCGTCAGCTCCCTTCCCCCTTGCCCCCTTAGATTTTTAAATTGCAAGACAACATCTTTCATCCATCTTGCATTCCCTCTCAAGACAATTCAAGCCAACACTTATCAAGTTTTCCATCTTCCTCAAGTCATCATACGGTTCCTTCATCTTAGAACTAGGGATCCAACTCAAGTTTCATCTTCAAGACTCAAGAAACATCTAGGTAAGTTTTGGTCCAAGCTTCCTTAAGTGGATTCTTATTTTGATAAGGAATGAAGCTCACATGAATTCTTTTTTCTCCATGCCAAAACCGTGGGTTCCATGGCTCAAATAGGTGAAAGCCATCAACTTTCTTAGGAGGTGACATCTTGAAGTGCTTGAATCTCCATTCCAAGCTCATTTTGGTAAGATGCTCTAGCCTCAAATATATCCTATTTCATCTATTGAATAAAGACTAATCTTTTCCTTCTACTTCCCCCTAAAACCGTATGTTCAAGGAAGGAGGAGAACGATTTCAACTCAACTCACTCCATAACCAAGCAAAGACAAGAGCTTTAGCTTGAAGAGGCAAGTATACAATGATCTCTCATGATTTGCTTAAAGAGTTAGTGACTTGAATGACTAGAGGTTCTCAAGATTTGATCTTTAGTTGAATATCCTAAGTTTGAGATTATATCTTAGAGATTTCTTAAGAACAATGCATTGCATGTGGCTTATTCTCTCAAAGATGGAATCTTTTATTTCATACATTAAGATTCAAGGCTGTTTTAAGATGATTTAAGTTGCAACTAAGTGAGTCTAAGCAAGATTGATGCTTATTTGAAACTTGGAAGATTTATGGAAAGGCATGCATATGTAAGATAGGAGCTTTATGAAGTTGTTAGTAAGATTAGCTTGAGATGAATCTTGAATGTGAACTCATTCTTGAATATGTGTTGAAAAATGTGGTTAGGACACCCCTAAGTTTCGGCCTAAAGGGAGAAAGGAGAAGGAGAATCTTGTCCTTGAGGATGAACACTTGTTTGGTGCATATATGTGATACTTATTTGTTACTATCTACAAACTGATTTGTTTGATGAAAAGGTGACCTTACAATGAGCATGCAAACTGGACATTTATGTTACAATGGAGGGTAAGTGGTAATCAATCATATATTTCATAAGGACAAGATGAATGATGAACATTTGTCTTGAATAGAAGAACAAATGGCAAACCACTGGAACTGGACTGAATGAAGTGACATTTTCAACGACCTGAGAACTAACCTTTCAGACCTTCAATGAAAATAATTTTTGGCACAAAGTTATCCTTATGAATTTAGCACAAGTGAGAGTTGGAATTTTGTTAAAATAAATTAAGGATTATTTTTAAGAAATTACGCGGTAAAACTGCTCCAGTAGACAATTCTGGAGCTGGGCAGAATTGACCACTGAATTCAATGAATTAAAAGAGGACCTTGTGGACCTTAAATAAGTCTGATTTTTGGCACAAATCTAGACCCATGAGTGTAGTAGAGATTCCAGCTGGAAGTTTGGTAAAATGAGCTATGGTTAATTTTTAATAAAATATTTGGTAAGACTGGTCAGACTTGAAAAACGGGAATTGAGCAGAATTGTAATCTCTCTAGACAGACTTGAAAAGGGACCTTGTAGATGACCAATAAAGCTGATTTTTGGAATGGTAATATCCCATAAGTTTAGTGGACACGCCAGCTGGAATCTTGGTAAATAAGTTCTGGATTATTTTTAATGAATTATTTGGTAAAACTGCTCAACTGAAATTACTGGAACCAACCTGAAATTTAGTAACGACATTCCAGGCCTCCGAAAGGGGACTTAGAGATATGCAAATGGGCTAAATTTCTGTTGGATACTAGTTCCACATGTTTATGACCTTGACGAGTTGCAATTTCTAGAAAACAAATTACGGATTCGCCGCAATTAAATTTTTAGTAAAATGGGTCAGATCAGTTTCAGCACTTAAACCATTTCAGAAAAGTAATTAAATGAGCCCTTATGGTTATCAATTTAATTTGAAAATTTTATGACAAATCCTCGAGACACATAGGAATAAGTCACGAAAGTTAGTTAGGTTAACCCTAACGTTTTGGAGGGTAATCACGGACGCAAAGTTGATGTACTAAAGCTGAAATTTAGGCTGAACAAGGAAATACATTAAATGGGGTTAATTTATCCGCTTATGAGTACGACATAGGAATTTAAGGATTCCCTAAGTCAGAACCATGCAGATTAATATGTTATTTCACGCCGTGACTTGCATTGCATATCACTTCATGTATCATGCATGATCATGAAACCGATTTTATGGATTTTACTTATGCAAGAAAGTTTTAAAAGCGACTATGTTTTTGTTATGCATGAAAATTTTACGGTCCCATGTTTTAAAAGGCTTCATGATTCCTTTGCCGGCCAAGCATGCGACTAACCCGACTCCAGACCCGGGGTTAATTGGTCTGTTGACATGATATGTTCTGGACCCGTTCAGACCTGGGGTTAATTGGTCTGTTACATGTTCTGGACCCGTTCAGATCCGGGGTTAATTGATCTGATATCTGTTCTGGACCCGTTCAGATCTGGGGTTAATTGATCTGATATCTGTTCTGGACCCGCTCAGATCTGGGGTTAATTGATCTGATACTCCGTTTTTATGACACGTTATTTTATGGGACCAAAATGATGTTTTGACATGACATGACATCATGCATTGCATATTGCATAACTCATGATCATGCTAACATGTTGTATGATACAGTTAAGGACTTAATAAGCTAATAGTGGTTAACAGTATCTAGAATTATGCTTAGGCTATACCGTCAGTTGACTTCAGGACTTAAGACAGGTATGAGTTATTATTTAAAGTTTTCACGTTACTACATTCATGTTATAATTCTTTATGTATTTCATGGTCGTTTATTGTATTCTTGCTGGGTGATTTTTATCGCTCACACTTTATTTTCCCCCAGATAATGCTAAGATAGAATGGATCGAAGATGAGCCGAGGGTACCATATCCATAGGCGAGGAGATATGAAGGAAGCTAAGCTTAAAGACTTTAGTGCTGCCGAGATGTTTGTATTATGACTATGTTTGAACTCTTTGGAATTTGACTATGTCGTTTTGTGAGACTGCTACTTTGGGGACTTAGTTATTTCGTAATGCATGTTTAATTTGAAAAGTTTTAATTCTGCCTAAATTTTACTACCATGTTAAATGTTAGCATGAGAGTCCATGGCTTATGTTATGGATTTTCGCATGTTATGCACAACGCTTTGTACTCTCCTTAGTGAAGTACAGCGGGTGCACCATATCCGGACGAGGCCGGGTGCGGGCGCTACAGGTGGTATCAGAGCCCATGCTCTAGATTTCGAGCAAAACATAGGACTAAGTTATGATCTTAGCAATCTAAGTTCGATCTTAGACCTAAGTCATGATCTTAGACAAGTGATGGCCTTAGACTAGGACCGCTTAGACCGGGTTTAGGATGTAACTTAATAACTAATCCTAAACTATGAAAGCTAAGTCTATGACATAAGACGTGCCCTTTTATCTTCCCTACTTAAAAGTTTTCGATTTTGGTCCTTAGTCAAATTCAATTGATTTTATTCCGATATTCTAAATAGATGCTAAACCCACAAGTGCAGATGGTGAGGTCACGTGGCAGACCTCCAAGAGCACAACCAGCTGCTCAGGAGCCCATTCCACCGCCACCAGTACAGGTCCCGCCGCCACCTCAGCCGCACCAGAATCCTCCACCACCAGCTCCACAGGCACCTGTTCCTCCGGTCATCCCAGACATGAATGCTTTCTAGGCCTTCTGCCAAGTTGTTACTCAGATAGGGCAGGGCCTAATTCATCAGAATGCTCCACCGCAGCCACATCAGCTAGTAAGGGATGCCCAGTACTATTTTGAGAAGCTTAAGAGGGCTAACGTACCATCGTTTGAAGGAAAGCCAGACCCAGATATCGCAGAAAAGTGGCTAGATGAAGTTGAAAACTGTTTTGAGCTAATTCAAGCCTCAGAGGAGATGAAAGCTCAGGCCATCCGACCTTTCTTGATTAGTGAGGCCAATCAATGGTGGAAGATAAATCTGCAGCCTTTGCCCAGGCCGATTGCCTGGGAGAGATTTTTACAAGAATCCCATAAGTTCTATATTCCCCCATCTGTCAAATTACAAAAGAGACATGAATTTGAATCTTTGAAACAGGAGCCGGGCATGACAGTAGCGGAGTATGCAAATAAGTTCATTGCACTTGGGAGGTTTCAGCCCGTTACGATGAATGACGAAGAGACGAAAATGCTAATGTTTGAAAGAGGTCTGAATCCGAGGATTAGGACGTGGTTGGTAAATGCAAATCCTGCCAATTTTGGAGCACTTCTAGATGCATGCTACCGCATAGAGAGGGATATTATCCGAAGAGATGATGTGGGTCAAAAGCGAGAAAGACAAGGGACCGGAAATGAGAAGTATAGGAAAATGGCTAAGAAGAATTTCCGAGGATCCATTCGTCAGGGACAATCTCAGGGACAAAATCAGCGTCACAAGCAAAACCAAAATAATCAGCAGAAGAATCAGGCCTCATCTCAACAGCCAGCAATACGGGTATGCTCTCACTGCCAGAAGAGGCATGTGGGTGAGTGCAGGTGGAAAACAGGCAAATGCTTTGGATGCGGCAAAGATGGCCACATGATTAAAGATTGTCCAGAAAAAAGAGCGCAGCAGAAGCAACAACAAAAGAACCAGCGGCCCCGTACAAATGCAAGAGGGCACGCTATGACAGATGCTGATGTCGAGGAGACTGCTGATGTAGTGACTGGTAAGATTTAAAGTTTTATGCCTTCAATACATTTCACTTATGCATGTCTATCATATTGCTTAGTAAAATGTGCATGGTTCAGGAACTATATTAGTGTGTAGCATACCTGCAAATGTGTTGTTTGACAGTGGTGCTAGCCACTCATTTATCTCAAGGATGTTTGCTAAGAATATCGATCATGATCCAATCCGATTAGATTCACCTTATAGAGTACAAGCAGCTGGCGATCAGGTGATTGTTTCCCATCACATATTCAGAAATTGTGCGCTCGAATTTAATGACCAGATGTTTGAAGCCAATTTGATCCCCATATCCATGAGTGATTTTGATGTGATACTTGGAATGGATTGGATCTCAAAGAATCATGCTCACATTGATTGCCGAAGCAGGCAGGTTAACATTAAGAACCTAGCTCGAGATGAGATATCCTTCCAAGGAGGAGCTAAGCTGAAGAAACCATCTAAGAAAGTCTTTGTTAACGCAGCTCGTGCCAGACAAGCATTAAGGAATGGTCATGAAGGATTCTTGGTTTATGTTCTAAGTGCTGAGCAAGAAGGCCCTATCCTTGCACAAGTTCCAATTGTTAAAGAATACCCTGATGTATTTCCTGATGATTTGCCTGGACTACCTCCTGATCGGGAGATCGCTTTCGAAATAAACCTTGTTCCAGGAGCGGAACCCATATCGAAAGCCCCTTATCGCATGGCACCTGCTGAACTAAAGGAATTAACGGAACAGTTACACGAACTGTTAGAGAAGATACTTATTCGCCCTAGTGTTTCACCTTGGGGTGCTCCAGTGCTATTCGTGAAAAAGAAAGATGGAAGTATGCGCTTATGCATCGATTACCGAGAGCTCAACAAAATTACCATAAAGAACAAGTACCCGTTGCGCCGAATTGACAACTTATTCGACCAGCTCAGGGTAAGTAAATCATAAGTTTAACTTGAGTAAGATTTAAATTTTCCCAAAACCCTACCTAAAGTATCTTAATGCAAGGATCTCAAATCTTTAGTAAGATTGACCTACGATCTAGGTACTTCCAGTTGAAGATAAAGGCGGAAGATGTCCCTAAGACTGCTTTAAGAACCCGATATGGACACTATGAGTTCTTAGTCATGCCTTTTGGTTTGACCAATGCCCCTGCCGCCTTTATGGATCTCATGAATCAAATGTTCCAAGAACAGTTGGATAAATTCGTGGTGGTCTTTATAGACGATATCTTGATATATTCACCCGACGAAGAGACTCACGCATCCCATTTGAGGACAGTCCTAAATATTCTAAGAGCGAGACAGTTGTATGCCAAGTTCAGCAAATGCGAGTTTTGGCTGCGAAGTGTATCCTTCCTTGGTCATGTGATTTCAAAAGATGGGATTTCAGTAGATCCCAAGAAAATTGAAGCTATCACAGAATGGCCCAGGCCAACAAATGTTACTGAAGTAAGGAGTTTTCTCGGACTGGCCGGATATTACAGAAAGTTTGTTGAAGGATTCTCGAGGATAGCTGTTCCTCTCACCAGATTGACCCAAAAGAAAACCAAGTTCGAGTGGAGTGCCGACTGTGAAAGGAGTTTCTCGGAGCTAAAAGCAAAGTTGACGTCCGCACCTATCCTAGCTCAGCCCACTCCTGGTGAGAAGTATGTAGTATACAGTGATGCTTCGAAGAATGGTCTCGGATGTGTTCTTATGTAGAATGACAAAGTGATAGCTTATGCATCCCGACAGTTGAAGCCATTTGAGCAAAACTATTGTTACAGCCCGGAAAATTCGTTATGTAGTATTAACCTCCAATACCATAAACATAATCTCATAGTTGTACGATTCATTAGCAAATATATCATAAATGTTTGAATCCACACAATAAAAAACTCAAATTAACTTAGATAGTAACAACTTAAACTATTAGTATAAATTAAATCAAAAAGAAATACATGACACAACAATATTATACCACCTTAAATAAAAGAAAATAAAATACATACATGAAAGAAAAAGAAAAGGAAAATTAAAAAGAAGGTGAAGACAACTTGTCTCACACTTTAAACATTTAGCATAAAAAAATTAGCATGCTTAGGAATCTTGTCATAAAACCCATTCCTTACACCCATACTTGTCTAAAGGTTGTCTCCCACCCCATTTTCCCCATGCTGGCCGGCCATCCCCCTTAGAAAAACAGGATATTATTTCTTCTTTAACCCCTCACATAATTGCATCTTCAACCAACCAATTTCATACTATCTCCAAGGAAAAACTCAAGAACACTCCAACACCCCCTTCTTCCCTATAGTGGATGAAAGTTTTGCCTTCAACAAGGAGAAGATTTTCTTCTCCTTTCTTCACACCAACATCACTCAAATCAAGTACCATAAACACTCCATCAACTAAGAAAGATTCAAGAAGGTTGTAGCATCTAGAATCAAAGGAAACCAAGTTAAGAACTTTATAAAGTTTAAGTTTGATTCTTCCATATAATTAGTTTCATAAGTTTCTCACTAACCCTCCTTTTAAACCCTAAAAACCGTGTATACCTAGGAAGGAAGGAAGAAGAACTCTCTCCCAAACCAAGTGAAGGAACCATCTTCTAAGTGTAAGAAAGGTGAACCAAGGCAAGTACTCTTCCTAGATCCTTCATGGCTTTCAAAATTTAATACTTATGTTCATATCAAAAATGGGATCATTATGTAGTATGTTCAAGTTTTGTTCTAAGAATAAGGAAAATCTATTATTGTAAGTGATATAAATATATAAATATATGAAATTATACCTATAAAAGGCTATATGTATATAAATATATATACGGTGAATTTATATATATACATACATAGGTGCATACATACGGTAATATACATATATATACAAATAGATATAAACTTTGAACAAATGATATGAAATAAAGAACCTTAAGAAAGGTATACAAAGAATACAATTTTTGTTGTTTTAAATATGTTTTCTTTTATGATGATCATCATGTTTGTATGTTTATGTATTTTAGTGTTCATATGTTTCAAGATCATGTCTTTAACATGTTTATGTATGCATCATAAGCATGATTTATATACATGGTCTAAATGGTTGTTTGATGATCATCATCTTCATATATACACCACATATACACGGCCAAGTGGCCTATTTGAGTATTTCATTTGAGTTTCATCATTCCATCCACAAGATGTGCAATAGATGATGAATATGGCTCAAGAAGTACACTTGTATGTTTTCCATCATGTTTATGTTTATATATATTTTCTAGTTGTTATAATCTTAAGATTAAGGAAAAGGATAAAAAGCAATATATATATACATACAACTTACAACAAGTACATAAAAGGAAGAAAAATGAAATATAAATAGGTATAATACTAGGCCAAACCTTCGGCCTATAGTATGAAAATGAAGAAATGAATTGTGACATGTTAAAGAAGTATACATGGATATAGTTCTACATATATACACACAGTTTAAGTCGTTAAGAATATAAATCACCTTATATATGTACATAATATTTCATATATATACACACATAAGGTATATATTCGGTCTCAAGGCCACTTTAGAATAAAAAATGTTCCTTAAGTTATATACTATGGAGCCTTATATGTAAAATGTGTGGTAATGAATAAAGTATGGTATATGTTGAGGTATTTGTAAGTGAGAAGTAGAAGAAAATAGGAATTTAAGGTTGATTCCCTTAAGTGTTGGAATATGAGGTGTATTTGGAAATACAAATTAAGAAAGTAGTGTTGGATGAAAAATGACAAAATGGGCTGTTTTGGGTTGCTATGGTCGAATGGCCACTTGATGGTCAAAGTGGGATTTTCTTTAAGTTATGATATGTAGGATGAAAATAAGTAAACGAGGATGTTATACGATGTAGCCTACCATAATATTTCATATGAACAAGTCTCATGTTGCACGAAAATAAAGTTTGAAAGTTGTCTTGTGCATATCATGTTTTAAAAGTTCATATGCATGTGAATAATAAACACAAGACGATCGATTTCATTGACACACGATATGTTATATTATGTTCATGATTATGACTATGTTATGTTCGCGGCGTGACATCGGTACCGGGGGTGGTAGATGTCAGGGGCATATGATTACGTATATGGCCGAGTGTAACACCGGGTCTGGGACACATGATCTCTGTCATAGCACGTCACCGTTAGTACATGTACATATGTTTATGATGTTTATGTCGTACATGTACTATATGGAGAATCGATCGGTATGTCGTGTGTTATTATTCTTATGAAAAGTTATATAGCCAATGATGAAAATGTTATGTCTTCATGTTATGAAAATGTCATGTTATGCAAGTTATGAAAATCATGTCAAGTTATGAAATGTCATGTTTATGAAAAGTCATGTTTACGAAAAGCCATTTTATGAAAAGTCATGTTTTATGCATCATGTCATGATCATGTCCCTTAGTTAATGTCCCTTAGTTAGTGATTAGTATATTTGTACAATCATGATGCCATAAGATGACTAAGGAGGATTATGCACGTAGAAGTGATGATTGTAAGCCATGATCTTAGTATAAGATGGATTAGTGCTCAAGTACGGAAAGTAGGCTAAGGATATGCTGAGGAAGAATGACACGACCCATAAGGTATGACGCAAAAGCTTATGTTCTATTTTATTCATATATATAATGCTATCATTATAAATGGAGATGTAATTATGAATATTGTTACTTTATTACTACTTGTCTCTCCATGTATGATCCACATGAAGTATCTATAAAGAAAACTTGCTGAGCAATTAAAAGATGGTGGTTATCGCTCATACTTGCCTCTTAACATTTCAGAGAACAGGGACCCTGATGCCGTGTTCATTGAGGAGGAACCCCAGATAGAGTATCCGTGAGCGAAGATGTAGGCTGAAGCTATGTACCTGTTGTGTGAGCTTTATTTTATTGTGATGTAATAAAATTATCGTGAGAAGCTGTATTTGTGGTTGTGTGGATTTGAATGGTTTGTAATAATATTATGCATGTCATGAGCTTATTTTAAGATGCTTCCGCTATATCGATTACAATTCATGTTGACATGCACATGTATGGTATCGACGCCTTGTACTCTATGGAGTAGAGTATGGCGGGTGCACTGAGCCGGAACTCTGGTTTCGGGCGGGGCGCTACAGTTGGTATCAGAGCAAAGGCTCTAGATCCACAGCGGGAACAGTAAAGTAAGCACTTAGAAGTTAAGTGATGATCCTAGAACTTAAGTTATGATCTTAGACCAAGAGTCATATCCCTAGATTAGGATCCTTAGAATGTTTAGGGATAGCTAGATGAAATTTAAAATTTTACTTGGATTATTAAGTCCCCAATATATAAAAAAAATTTAATTTTACAATTTTTAACTAAGCAGGAAGACAAATTGATCTCTTCTGTAAATTATTACTAATGATACTGCTTTTGATAGGATGTCTTCACGACCTAGAGGTAGACCGCGCGCTGACAGACCTGCACAGTTACCCCCTCCTCCATCACCACAGATACCCCCGCAGACAGGACCGGTTCCACTTTACACTGAGCATGTGCCTCCACCCCCACAGCAGCAGGGTCAAGGAGATTTTCAGCAGGCTATTCTGCAAGCTTTGGTACAGATAGGACATGCGGTAGGTAACTACGGCCACCAGAACATGCGCCACCTCCACCGCCACCGCCACCACCTCCACCACAGCAAGGTACTCGTTTCTTCTACGGAGAAATGAAGAAGGCCCACATCCCTAACTTTGAAGGTGGATCTGACCCTGACATAGCCGAGAAATGGCTAAAAGAAGTACAGAATAATTTTGAGCTGATTCAAGTACTAGAGGAGATAAAAGCACATGTTATCAAGCCTTTTCTGATTGGTGAAGCCGATCAATGGTGGACCACTAATTTGCAGCATTTGCCAGCTCCAGTTACTTGGGAACGATTTCTGAAAGAGTTCCGCAAATTCTATATTCCACCATCAGTTACCTTACAGAAGATAGGGATGTTTGAGTCTCTAGTCCAGACGTCTGGTATGACAGTGGCAGGCTATGCTAATCGATTTACTGCATTGGGAAGATATGTTCCAGCGATTATGAGGGATGAACGACTGAAGATGATCAAGTTTGAGAGAGGACTGAACCCACACATTCGCACATGGATTGTGAATGCCAATCCAAGAGATTTTGGTGAATTACTAGATGCCTGCTATCGGGTAGAGAGGGACATCATTAGGCGTGACGCTGATACCCGGGGCAACAGGCCCCAAGAGTTTGGAGATGGTCAGTTTGGTAAAGGGGCTAAGACTGTTAGAGGAGATGATGGACGTACACGTCAGCAGAATTATCAGTAGCAACCTCAGCCGCAACGTCCACCACAGGCGAATCCGATTCCGAGATGCCCTAAGTGCCAGAAACCGCATACATGAACATGTTTGCTGAAGATTGGAGCTTGCTTTAACTGTGCAGAGGACCGCACCTCAGCAGAGAGATGGTCCAAGGACCAATTCCAGAGTACATGTGATGACAGATGAGGAGGTTGTGGATGCCCCAGACGTTGTGACAGGTATATTTCATTTTGAAAAGTTTATAATATTATCTGCTTGCTTAGGGATTGCATATTTGAATTATGAATTGCTTCAGGTGTTATATTAACAAACAACATACCTGCCAACGTATTATTTGATAGTGGTGCAAGCCATTCCTTTGTATCGAAAAGATTTGCTAAGAACCTTGATAGTTGTCCGACTAGGCTGGATACGCCTTATCGCGTTCAAGCAGCTGGTTGATCAGGTGATCATTTCACATCATATATATAAGAATTGCGAGATAGAAATGGAAGGACAGAAGTTCGAAGTTACCCTAATTCCTATATAGATTGGGGATTTCGGTCTTATTCTAGGCATGGATTGGTTGTTCAAACACCATGCCTACATTGATTGTCGTGGTAAGCGTGTGATGATTAAGGATCCAATGCGGGAAGAAGTGATTTATCAAGGGAACTCCAAGATGAAAAAGATACCACAGAATATTTATCTGACAGCAGCAAAAGCATTTCGATCACTAAAGAAGGGTAGCGAAGGATTCCTTGTGTATGCTCTTGGCAAGGATTCCGAGACCCCATCAATTGACAGTATTCCAGTAGTCAAGGAGTTCACAGATGTATTTCCAGATGATCTACCAGGTTTGCCTCCGGACAGGGAGATTGAATTTGAGATTAATGTCGTTCCAGGAGCTTAACCAATCTCAAAGGCACCGTATAGAATGGCCCCAGCCGAATTAAAGGAATTGAAATCACAGTTGCAAGAATTGATAGATAAGAAGTTTATACGGCCAAGTGTATCACCATGGGGAGCTCCAGTGTTGTTCGTTAAGAAGAAAGATGGCAGCATGCGACTCTGCATCGATTATCGAGAGCTGAATAAGATCACTATCAAAATAGATATCCACTGCCTTGAATCGACGATTTGTTCGATCAATTAAGGGTAAGTAATTTAAATAATTACATAACAAATATATAACTATTATAAATATCAATATAATCTTTCGTACAGGGTGCTAAAGTGTTCAGCAAGATTGAACTTCTTTCTGGTTACCATCAATTGAAGATCAAGTCGGAAGATATCGCTAAGACTGCTTTTCGTACAAGATATGGACATTATGAGTTCTTAGTGATGCCATTTGGATTGACCAACGCACCCGCAGCATTCATGGATTCGATGAACACAGTATTTTGGGATCAGTTGGATAAGTTCGTGGTGGTATTTATTGACGATATTCTAATATACTCACCGGATGAAGAGACCCATGCAGAGCATCTAAGAATAACACTGAATGTATTAAAAAAGAAGCAGTTATATGCTAAACTCAGCAAGTGCGAATTTTGGCTCCATAGTGTTGCATTTTTGGGTCATGTTGTGTCTAAGGATGGTATCTCAGTAGACCCGAAAAAGATTGAGGCTATTACGGAATGGCCGAGGCCGACAAATGTGACTGAGGTCAGGAGTTTCTTAGGACTTGCAGGTTATTATCGGAAGTTTGTTGAGGGATTCTCACGGATTGCAGTTCCATTAACTCGATTGACGCAGAAAAAGACGCGATATGATTGGACTTCTGATTGCGAACAGAGCTTCACCGAACTTAAGAAGAAATTGACATCGGCACCGGTATTAGCACAACCAATCTCAGGAGAGGGATTCGTGGTATATAGCGATGCTTCGAAGAATGGACTAGGTTGTGTATTAATGCAGAAAGAACGAGTAATCGCATATGCGTCAAGACAGTTGAAATCCTATGAACAGAATTATCCCACTCATGATCTGGAATTAGCGGCAGTTGTATTTGCGCTTAAGATATGGAGACATTATTTATATGGAGAGAGATGCGAAATCTACACGGATCACAAGAGTTTGAAATATCTTTTCACCCAAAAAGAACTAAACATGAGGCAGCGAAGATGGTTGGAGTTGATGAAAGACTATGATCTCGCTATCCATTATCATCCGGGTAAGGCGAATAAAGTGACAGATGCATTGAGTAGGAAGTCAAGTCATGCTAGGCAGACGCCTCTAGAGAGAGAGATAGCCGAGTTTGGATTAGATGTGGTTGACTCAACTGCAAATATTCTGGCTAAATTAATGATCACTCCCACTTTAATTGATAGGATTAAAGAGGCGCAAAAGAATGATACTGAGTTAATGATCATTGTCAAGCAGTTTAAAGAACGACCGGTGAAGGATTTTCAGTTGCATAATGATGGCAGTCTTTGGTTCAAAGAGAGATTGTGTGTGCCAAACATTGATGGAATTAAAAGAGAGATCATGATGGAAGCTCACAACTCACGGTTATCTATACATCCGGGAGCAACAAAGATGTACCAGGATCTTAAAAGAAATTATTGGTGGAACGGCATGAAGCGTCACATTGCGGAGTTTATGGAGAGATGTCATACTTGTCAACAAGTTAAAGCAGAACATCAGAGGCCGGCAGGACTATTACAGCCATTAGAGATTCCGGAGTGGAAATGGGAGCATATTACGATGGATTTTGTTACCGGACTTCCTAAGACTCGCAATGGTAATGATACGATTTGGGTAATCGTGGATCGTCTCACTAAATCGGCACATTTCTTATCCATGTCAATCCAGACATCCATAGAAAAGATGGTGAGTATGTATATGAATGAGATAGTCAGCCTACATGGAACACCTATCAGTATCGTGTGCGATAGAGATCCACGTTTTACTTCGCGATTCTGGAGAGCTTACCAAAATGCCATGGGTACCGAACTCCGGATGAGTATAGCATTTCATCAGCAGACCGATGGACAGTCAGAACATACCATACAAACATTGGAAGATATGCTACGCGCTTGCACTTTGGATTTCAAGGTTAGCTGGGACAAATCAGTGAAGTTAATTGAGTTCTCTTACAATAACAGCTATCACAGTTCTATTGGTATGGCACCCTTTGAAGCATTGTATGGAAGGAAGTGTCGATCTCCATTATATTGGGATGAAGTTGGCGAAAGAACTATTATGGGTCCGGAACTGGTGGAGCAGACTCTGGAAAAGATCAAGGTGATACGTGATAGATTGAAAGCTGCTCAAGACCGTAGCAAAAGCTGGGCGGATACAAAAAGACGACCGATTGAGTTTGAAGTAGGCGAGAAAGTATATTTTCGGATTTCACCGACCAAGGGCGTGATTAGATTTGGGATTAAAGGAAAACTGAGCCCTAGATTTGTTCGTCCTTATGAGATACTAGAGAAAGTTGGAGCAGTTGCATATCGGTTGGCCCTACCTCCTACATTATCCCAGGTACATAATGTGTTTCACGTATCTCAGTTGCGGCGATATGTACACGATTCAGATCATATACTGGCGCAGCAGCCCGTAACTATTAAGGATGACGTCACGTATGAAGAAGTTCCTACACAGATCGTGGACCGTAAAGAACAAGTGCTGAGGAAACGGACAATTCCCTTCGTGAAAGTACAGTGGAGTAATCATACAGAAAGAGAAGCGACTTGGGAGCCAGAACAGCAAATGCAGAAACAATATCCACAACTCTTCGTATGAGGTACGTAAGTTTCGAGGATGAAACTTTCTATAAGGAGGGGAGAATGTTACAGCCCGGAAAATTCGTTATGTAGTATTAACCTCCAATACCGTAAACATAATCTCATAGGTGTACGATTCATTAGCAAATATATCATAAATATTCGAATCCACACAATAAAAAACTAAAATTAACTTAGTTAGTAACAACTTAAACTATTAGTATAAATTAAATCAAAAAGAAATACATGGCACAACAATATTATACTACCTTAAATAAAAGAAAATAAAATACATACATGAAAGAAAAAGAAAAGGAAAATGAAAAAGAAGGTGAAGACAACTTGTCTCACACTTTAAACATTTAGCATAAAAAAATTAACATGCTCAGGAATCTTGTCATAAAACCCATTCCTTACACCCATACTTGTCTAAAGGTTGTCTCCCACCCCATTTTCCCCATGCTTGGCCGGCCACCCCCCTTAGAAAAACAGGATATTATTTCTTCTTTAACCCCTCACATAATTGCATCTTCAACCAACCAATTTCATACTATCTCCAAGGAAAAACTCAAGAACACTCCAACACCCCCTTCTTCCCTATAGTGGCCGAAAGTTTTGCCTTCAACAAGGAGAAGATTTTCTTCTCCTTTCTTCACACCAACATCACTCAAATCAAGTACCATAAACACTCCATCAACTAAGAAAGATTCAAGAAGGTTGTAGCATCTAGAATCAAAGGAAACCAAGTTAAGAACTTTATAAAGTTTAAGTTTGATTCTTCCATATAATTAGTTTCATAAGTTTCTCACTAACCCTCCTTTTAAACCCTAAAAACCGTGTATACCTAGGAAGGAAGGAAGAAGAACTCTCTCCCAAACCAAGTGAAGGAACCATCTTCTAAGTGTAAGAAAGGTGAACCAAGGCAAGTACTCTTCCTAGATCCTTCATGGCTTTCAAAATTTAATACTTATGTTCATATCAAAAATGGGATCATTATGTAGTATGTTCAAGTTTTGTTCTAAGAATAAGGAAAATCTATTATTGTAAGTGATATAAATATATAAATATATGAAATTATACCTATAAAAGGCTATATGTATATAAATATATATACGGTGAATTTATATATATACATACATAGGTGCATACATACGGTAATATACATATATATACAAATAGATATAAACTTTGAACAAATGATATGAAATAAAGAACCTTAAGAAAGGTATACAAAGAATACAATTTTTGTTGTTTTAAATATGTTTTCTTTTATGATGATCATCATGTTTGTATGTTTATGTATTTTAGTGTTCATATGTTTCAAGATCATGTCTTTAACATGTTTATGTATGCATCATAAGCATGATTTATATACATGGTCTAAATGGTTGTTTGATGATCATCATCTTCATATATACACCACATATACACGGCCAAGTGGCCTATTTGAGTATTTCATTTGAGTTTCATCATTCCATCCACAAGATGTGCAATAGATGATGAATATGGCTCAAGAAGTACACTTGTATGTTTTCCATCATGTTTATGTTTATATATATTTTCTAGTTGTTATGATCTTAAGATTAAGGAAAAGGATAAAAAGCAATATATATATATATACATACAACTTACAACAAGTACATAAAAGGAAGAAAAATGAAATATAAATAGGTATAATACTAGGCCAAACCTTCGGCCTATAGTATGAAAATGAAGAAATGAATTGTGACATGTTAAAGAAGTATACATGGATATAGTTCTACATATATACACACGGTTTAAGTCGTTAAGAATATAAATCACCTTATATATGTACATAATATTTTGTATATATATATACACATAAGGTATATATTCGGCCTCAAGGCCACTTTAGAATAAAAAATGTTCCTTAAGTTATATACTATGGAGCCTTATATGTAAAATGTGTGGTAATGAATAAAGTATGGTATATGTTGAGGTATTTGTAAGTGAGAAGTAGAAGAAAATAGGAATTTAAGGTTGATTCCCTTAAGTGTTGGAATATGAGGTGTATTTAGAAATACAAACTAAGAAAGTAGTGTTGGATGAATAATGAGAAAATGGGTTGTTTTGGGTTGCTATGGCCGAATGGCCACTTGATGGTCAAAGTGGGATTTTCTTTAAGTTATGATATGTAGTATGAAAATAAGTAAACGAGGATGTTATACGATGTAGCCTACCATAATATTTCATATGAACAAGTCTCATGTTGCACGAAAATAAAGTTTGAAAGTTGTCTTGTGCATATCATGTTTTAAAATTTCATATGCATGTGAATAATAAACACGAGACGATCGATTTCATTGGCACACGATATGTTATGTTATGTTCATGATTATGACTATGTTATGTTCGCCGGCGTGACATCGGTACTGGGGTGGTAGATGTCAGGGGCATATGATTACGTATATGGCCGAGTGTAACACCGGGTTCGGGACATGGATCTCTGTCATAGCGCGTCACCGTTAGTACATGTACATATGTTTATGATGTTTATGTCGTACATGTACTATATGGAGAATCGATCGGTATGTCGTGTGTTATTATTCTTATGAAAAGTGCTATAGCCAATGATGAAAATGTTATGTCTTCATGTTATGAAAATGTCATGTTATGCAAGTTATGAAAATCATGTCAAGTTATGAAATGTCATGTTTATGAAAAGTCATTTTATGAAAAGTCATGTTTACGAAAAGCCATTTTATGAAAAGTCATGTTTTATGCATCATGTCATGATCATGTCCCTTAGTTAGTGATTAGCATATTTGTACAATCATGATGCCATAAGATGACTAAGGAGGATTATGCACGTAGAAGTGATGATTGTAAGCCATGATCTTAGTATAAGATGGATTAGTGCTCAAGTACGGAAAGTAGGCTAAGGATATGTTGAGGAAGAATGACACGACCCATAAGGTATGACACAAAAGCTTATGTTCTATTTTATTCATATATATAATGCTATCATTATAAATGGAGATGTAATTATGTATATTGTTACTTTATTACTACTTGCCTCTCCATGTATGATCCACATGAAGTATCTATAAAGAATACTTGCTGAGCGATTAAAAGATGGTGGTTATCGCTCATACTTGCCTCTTAACATTTCAGAGAACAGGGACCCTGATGCCGTGTTCATTGAGGAGGAACCCCAGATAGAGTATCCGTGAGCGAAGATGTAGGCTGAAGCTATGTACCTGTTGTGTGAGCTTTATTTTATTGTGATGTAATAAAATTATCGTGAGAAGCTGTATTTGTGGTTGTGTGGATTTGAATGGTTTGTAATAATATTATGCATGTCATGAGCTTATTTTAAGATGCTTCCGCTATATCGATTACAATTCATGTTGACATGCACATGTATGGTATCGACGCCTTGTACTCTATGGAGTAGAGTATGGCGGGTGCACTGAGCCGGAACTCTGGTTTCGGGCGGGGCGCTACAACTATCCTGTCCACGATCTTGAACTTGCTGCAGTGGTTTTCGCATTAAAGATATGGATGCATTACTTGTATGGCAAACGGTGTGAAATTTATACAGATCACAAGAGCCTAAAGTACCTCTTTACCCAGAAGGAGCTTAATATGCGGCAGCGCAGATGGCTAGAGTTAATAAAGGATTACGACCTTTACATTCAATATCATCTGGGAAAAGCTAACAAGGTTGCTAATGCATTAAGTGAGAAAGCAAGTCACCCAAGGCAACCACCTCTCCAGCGAGACATGGAAGAGTTCGGCTTAGAAGAAGTTGACTCAGTCGATGAGGTTCTCACCAAGTTAGTTCTTGTTCCTTCATTGATTGATAAGATCAAAGAGGCTCAAGGGAATGATGAAGCGTTGAGGGAAATCAAAGAAAGGATGAAAGATAAGCCACGGGACGACTTTGAAGTTCGCAGCGACGGCAGTTTATGGTATCGAGGACGGTTGTGTGTCCCCGAAAGCAAAGAACTTAAAGATGAAGTTTTGATGGAAGCTCATAATTCTCGATTGTCTATACACCCTGGAGCAAATAAGATGTACCAAGATCTCAAGCAAAAGTTTTGGTGGCCCGGTATGAAGAATCAAATAGCAGAATTTGTCGGGCGATGTCTAATTTGTCAAAGAGTAAAAGCTGAGCACCAAAGACCCGCTGGATTATTGCAACCCTTAGAAGTGCCGGAATGGAAATGGGACCACATCACCATGGACCTTGTGACCGATCTGCCCAAGACTAAGCATGGGAATGATGCTATATGGGTGATTGTGGATCGTTTGACTAAGTCTGCTCACTTCTTGGACATGACAATTACGGCATCCATGGAGAAGTTGGCCTCTATGTATATTGACCAGATCATTTGTTTGCATGGAGTGCCCATAAGTATTGTATGCGATCGCGACCCGCGATTTACTTCGAGATTTTGGACAGCCTTGCAAAAGGCAATGGGCACAGAGATTAGAATGAGTTTCGCATTTCATCCTCAAACAGATGAACAATCAGAAAGAACAATCCAAACCCTTGAGGATATGCTCCGCGCTTGCATCCTTGATTTCGGAGGAAGCTGGGATAGAAGTCTTAAACTTTTTGAGTTTTCTTACAATAATAGCTTCCACAGATCTATCGGAATGGCACCTTACGAGGCATTGTATGGACGAAAATGTCGATCCCCACTATATTGGGACGAAATTGGAGATAAGATCTACGCAGGACCCGACATTGTTGAGCATACACGACAAAAAGTAAAATTGGTCCAACAAAGATTAAGAGCGGCACAAGACAGGATGAAGATATGGGCAGACGAAAGAAGGAGACCTTTGGAGTTCCAAGAAGGAGAGAAAGGTTTTCTAAAGGTTTCTCCGACTAAAGGTGTTAAAAGATTTGGCATCAAAAGAAAGCTAAGCTCGAGATTCGTTGGACCTTATGAGATACTTGAGAGAGTAGGCGAAGTTGCGTACCGCTTGGCGTTGCCACCATCTCTCTCCCAGTTGCACGATGTATTCCATGTTTCTCAACTTGGCGATATGTACATGATCCTAGCCACATCCTTGAAGATCAACAGTTGAAGGTTGGTGAAGATGTATCTTATGAAGAGGAGCCTATAAGGATCGTTGATCAAAAGGAGAAGGCCTTAAGGAAGAGATCTATACCCATGGTGAAGGTACAATGGAGGCATCATTCGGAGGCAGAAGCGACATGGGAAATAGAGGAAGATATGAGAAGTAGGTATCCGCATCTTTTTGACTAGTTCTGAAGTTTCGAGGACGAAACTTATGATAGGGGGAGGATGTTGTACCCCAACGGCCATGTACTTGAAACCATGATTAAGTGGCGGAATAAAAGCGATGATTTCTCTAAGTGCATGTTACTTAAGTCAACCTAGCACTCATTACTTAAATACTTTTGAAATGGATACTAAATAATTAAATAAGGGAATTTCAAGAAAGCGATACACGAAATATATATACAAACACTTTTGTACACTTCTATGGTACATGTTAAGTATACTCACATGCGGATAGTGAACATATATAATATATATAGTTATATGAACAATACATACCACCATATATGTATGTGCGTGTATATAACATATGCGTATGAAATGTATATTATCATGGATATGTATATATATACGTGTACATAAAAAGGGTATATATATATAATAGGTACATATAGACGCGTATATACATAATAGATATATGTATACATGCGGATACATGTATAACATGTTTTAGGTAACATACACATTGTACATCCTACTATATATATATATATATATATATATATATATATATATATATATATATATATATACGTAGGCTATTCTTGGAATAGAAACAAAAATAAAGAAAGGAATACTAAACATAAACTACAAGGTTGAAGATATAAAAAAATACCCCAAAGACTCCCCAAAAATCTCGGCCATACCCCCAGGATTCTAGACTTCTCCTCATTTTTCCAAACACATTTTAATACCTAAAATAACTACCTAAACATTTGGATTAAATAATAGAAACAAAAGAAGCATGCAAAGAAGAAATAGTAAATTATTAGAAAGAATCTTGCATGGGAGACAAAGCATGGTCAAAAGTGGTCTCCTCACAAGACCCAAACTTCTTTTTCTCCCTTTCATGAAGCCTTGCCCCTTGACCCCCCTCCCAACCATCAGCTCCCTTCCCCCTTGCCCCCTTAGATTTTTAAATTGCAAGACAACATCTTTCATCCATCTTGCATTCCCTCTCAAGACAATTCAAGCCAACACTTATCAAGTTTTCCATCTTCCTCAAGTCATCATACGGTTCCTTCATCTTAGAACTAGGGATCCAACTCAAGTTTCATCTTCAAGACTCAAGAAACATCTAGGTAAGTTTTGGTCTGAGCTTCCTTAAGTGGATTCTTATTTTGATAAGGAATGAAGCTCACATGAATTCTTTTTTCTCCATGCCAAAACCGTGGGTTCCATGGCTCAAATAGGTGAAAGCCATCAACTTTGTTAGGAGGTGACATCTTGAAGTGCTTGAATCTCCATTCCAAGCTCATTTTGGTAAGATGCTCTAGCCTCAAATATATCCTATTTTATCTATTGAATAAAGACTAATCTTTTCCTTCCATTTCCCCCCTAAAACCGTATGTTCAAGGAAGGAGGAGAATGTTTTCAACTCAACTCACTCCATAACCAAGCAAAGACAAGAGCTTTAGCTTGAAGAGGCAAGTATACAATGATCTCTCATGATTTACTTAAAGAGTTAGTGACTTGAATGACTAGAGGTTCATAAGATTTGATCTTTAGTTGAATATCCTAAGTTTGAGATTATATCTTAGAGATTTCTTAAGAACAATGCATTGCATGTGGCTTATTCTCTCAAAGATAGAATCTTTTATTTCATGCATTAAGATTCAAGGCTGTTTTAAGATGATTTAAGTTGCAACTAAGTGAGTCTAAGCAAGATTGATGCTTGATTGAAACTTGGAAGATTTATGGAAAGGCATGCATATGTAAGATAGGAGCTTTATGAAGTTGTTCGTAAGATTAGCTTGAGATGAATCTTTAATGTGAATGCATGCTTGAATATATGTCGAAAAATGTGGTTAGGACACCCCTAAGTTTCGGCCTAAAGGGAGAAAGAAGGAGGAGAATCTTGTCCTTGAGGATGAACACTTGTTTGGTGCATATATGTGATACTTGTTACTATCTACAAACTGATTTGTTTGATGAAAAGGTGACCTTACAATGAGCATGAAAACTGGACATTTATGTTACAATGGAGGGTAAGTGGTAATCAATCATATATTTCACAAGGACAAGATGAATGATGAACATTTGACTTGAATAGAAGAACAAATGGCAAACCACTGGAACTGGACTGAATGAAGTGACATTTTCAACGACCTGAGAACTAACCTTGCAGACCTTCAATGAAGCTAATTTTTGGTACAAAGTTAGCCTTATGAATGTAACACAAGTGAGAGTTGGAATTTCGTGAAAATAAGCTAAGGATTATTTTTAAGAAATTATGCGGTAAAACTGCTCCAGTAGAAAATTCTGAAGCTGGGCAGAATTGACCACTGAGTTCAACGAATTAAAAGAGGACCTTGTGGACCTTCAATAAGTCTGATTTTTGGCACAAATCTAGCCCCATGAGTGTAGTAGATATTCCAGCTGGAAGTTTAGTAAAATGAGCTATGGTTAATTTTTAATAAAATATTTGGTAAGACTGGTCAGACTTGAAAAACGGGAATTAAGCAGAATTGTAATCTCTCTTGACAGACTTGAAAAGGGACCTTGTAGATGACCAATAAAGCTGATTTTTGGAATGGTCATAATCCCATGAGTTTAGTGGACACGCCTGCTGGAATCTTGGTAAATAAGTTCTGGATTATTTTTAATGAATTATTTGGTAAAACTGCTCAACTGAAATTACTGGAACCAACCTGAAATTTAGTAACGACTTTTCAGGCCTCAGAAAGGGAACTTAGAGATATGAAAATGGGCTAAATTTTGGTAGGATACTAGTTCCACATGTTTATGACTTTGACAAGTTGGAATTTATGGAAAAATAATTACGGATTCGCCGCAATTAAATTTTTAGTAAAATGGGTCAGATCAGTTTTAGCACTTAAACCGTTTCAGAAAAGTAATTAAATGAGCCCTTATGGTTATCAATTTAATTTGAAAATTTTATGACAAATCCTCGAGACACATAGAAATAAGTCATGAAAGTTAGTTAGGTTAACCCTAACGTTTTGGAGGGTAATCACGGACGCAAAGTTGATGTACTAAAGCTGAAATTTAGGCTGAACAAGGAAATACATTAAATGGGGTTAATTTATCTGCTTATGAGTACGACATAGGAATTTAAGGATTCCCTTAGTCAGAACCATGCAGATTAATATGTTATTTCACGCCATGACTTGTATTGCATATCACTGCATGTATCATGCATGATCATGAAACCGATTTTATGGATTTTACTTATGCAAGCAAGTTTTAAAAGCGACTATGTTTTTGTTATGCATGAAAATTTTACGGTCCCATGTTTTAGAAAGCTTCATGATTCCTTTGCCGGCCAAGCATGCGACTAACTCGACTCCAGATCCGGGGTTAATTGGTCTGTTGACATGATATGTTCTGGACCCGTTCAGACCTGGGGTTAATTGGTCTGTTACATGTTCGTGGACCCGTTCAGATCCGAGGTTAATTGATCTGATATCTGTTCTGGACCCGTTCAGATCCGAGGTTAATTGATCTGATATCTGTTCTGGACTCGTTCAGATCCAGGGTTAATTGATCTGACACTCCGTTTTTATGACACATTATTTTATGGGACCAAAATGATGTTTTGACATGGCATGACATCATGCATTGCATATTGCATAACTCATGATCACGCTAACATGTTGTATGATACAGTTAAGGACTTAATAAGCTAATAGTGGTTAGCAGTATCTAGAATTATGCTTAGGCTATACCGTCAGTTGACTTCAGGACTTAAGACAGGTATGAGTTATTATTTGAAGTTTTCACGTTACTACATTCATGTTATAATTCTTTATGTATTTCATGGTCGTTTATTGTATTCTTGCTGTGTGATTTTTATCACTCACACTTTATTTTTCCCCAGATAATGCCAAGATAGAATGGATCGAAGATGAACCGAGGGTACCATATCCATAGGCGAGGAGATATGAAGGAAGCTAAGCTTAAAGACTTTAGTGCTGCCGAGATGTTTGTATTATGACTATGTTTGAACTCTTTGGAATTTGGCTATGTCGTTTTGTGAGACTGCTACTTTGGGGACTTAGTTATTTCGTAATGCATGTTTAATTTGATAAATTTTAATTCTGCCTAAATTTTACTACCATGTTAAATGTTAGCATGAGAGTCCATGGCTTATGTTATGGATTTTCACATGTTATGCATGACGCTTTGTACTCTCCTTAGTGAAGTACGGCGGGTGCACTGGATCCGGATGAGGCCGGGTGCGGGGCACTACCGTTAGGAGTGTAATTTTTATGAGATACTAAGAACATCTGAGAGTAGATTCCCATCGAATGTCATAATTTTTGGAGGTCTGTAACTAGGTCTATATATATATATGTGTGTGTGTGTATATATATATGTATGTATGTATGTATATATAGATATACATGTATTTCTACAAACATTTTCAGAGCTTTCTCTACTATTATGAATAAATGATTGTAATTGTTGTTTCTTAAGGGATGCACCTCATCGAAACACAATTACAAGTCAATCCAGAAAAGCATGTAAACTTGATAGAAACACTGTACATGAGTAATCGAGCAAATATCTTCGGTAGGAAAGAAGGTAGGGAAACATGATTAAGTCTCGATGCTACCTCTGGATGGTATCTGATTCCCCCTTCCATGGGGGCCCTAGCATTGTGATGCTCAAGAAGTCAATTGCGGCGCCGTAGGGCTCGGATAGACTGTTCCGATGGTATATAATAAGCCCGTCGACCTATCAAATTCGAGATCGGCGAGAAGGTTATCTGAGGGTCTCGCCGACGAAAGGGGTGATGCGGTTTGGATATAGGGGAAAGTTGAGTCGTTGGTGGTCTTAAGTACTTTCTTGGGATTGAAAACGGTCGAAGCAGGGTATTTTCATATCACAAAGGAAATATGTGTTGGACCTTCTTACTAAGGTCGGAATGTTAGACTCCGACCAGTCTTTATCCATATCCAGACAGAGGCTGGTCCATATCCATATCTTGTCAGGCACCAATCCATGTCCAGCTAGAGGCCGATCCATATCCATATCTGGTCAGAAGTACTCAAGTGTTCAAGAGTGAAAACAAATGGGTACTTTGAGTTTATGAAGGAAACAAGACTAGTTCTTTTGCTCTTTGCACTTTCAATTATTTTGAGCCATGTAACTTCTTTTAAACGGGTTGAGTAAAAGCGAATCGAGTTATGTGTCAAATTGCTCTAGTGCCCAAGAGATGTGGAGAATTCTTGAAATGAAACATGAAAGGACTAGTCAAGTTAAAGAGTCTAAAATAAACATGCTTATGTCTACTCTTGAGTCCTTCAAGTTATTACCGAACGAATCTATTGTTGATTGGACTTACGCTTGACTAAAATTTATAACTCTCTTGAGCCTCTTGGAAAATATTTCTCTACATAGGAAAAGGTTCAAAAGGTGCTAAGAATTCTCCCATCCGAATGGGACCCCAAAGTCACAGCGATTGAGGAAAGTAAAGAAACGAGATCAATAAAAATAAAGGAACTAATCGGATCATTAAAGGTATATGAAAACAAACTCACTCTAAGAAATTTTGTATCAACTTCTAAACAAGATAAGGTTATAGCATTTATATCAAATGAATACGTCTCTACGTCTTATGATTGCGTAGATGATAGTGACACAGATTTCAATGATGAAGGTCTAATCACGTTGTCTAAAAGATTAAGAAAGATCATGAGAAAATCGATTAAACCTAAGCCTTTTGTCTAAGAATTGTAGAAATAAAAATAATGAGGATATTAAATGTTATACTTGTGGAAAAGTTGGACATATCTCTTATGGCTGCCCGAACAAGGACAAACCAATGAACAAAAACCATGACAAGGATCGAACAAAAACTAGACCCGTCTCAGAACCTAAATAAAGGAGAAAAGCCTTCAAAGCCTCCACATGGAGTGACTCATCCAATTCTGAGACTAAAGGAGCTGAAGAAGAAATGGCACAAGTATGCTTTACATCCAAGGCATCAAATGAGGTATATTCTGACTTTGATTTTGATTTTGAACCCTCTTATGATGATTTATTTAGTCAATATCTTGAGTTGCATAAGTTTTCTAAGACTCTCACAAAAGAAAAGATACGTTTAATTGAAGACAAGAAATTGTTAGAATCTTTTGACATGAATCTTGTATCTCTACTAAACGATTCAAAAGAAGAGTCGTATTGCATGATAATTTCATTAAAATCTGAGATTTCCTCCTTAAAATCTGAGAACACTGAAATGAAAGTCGAGATTTCAAATTTGAAATCAAGAAAAGCGGATTTAAAAAAGACCGTAAAATAATTTAATTCGGGTACAACATGCTAGATCGCATCATCTCCTCACAAAAGCATGAAAGCGACAAAACCAGATTAGGATATGTTGAGAAAAACGAAACACAAAATAAATCAACCAAATTCATTCTATCTTCATATAAGAAAACACATGCATTCAAGACAAATGTAGCACCTAAAAGGACGCCTAGATCACCCCTTGTTTCATCTCATCGTGCTTCTTCTTCATATCAAACCAGATATAATTATATGCCGTATAAATATGAAAAGAAACCATTGATGCATACACGACATTCATTCAACATAAATGCATCTAGATCACACACCATGCACACTAACACAAAGGCATATCAAAAACGAAAATCATACCATGTGCATGATGGGATTCTCGGCCAAAGGCCAAACGCATTCCCACCTAATGTCTATTGTGTCTTCATCTCTTTTCTCACCTTTTGGAAGAGCTAGGAAGGTCACCCAAGTTTCGGTACCAAAAGGTACATTTGCAAAGGGTAAAATAAATAACCCTTAAGCATGTACTTGAAATGCTATTTCTTTCCATTATTACATGTAGTTTTGATTATATTTACAAAATAAAGGGGGAGATTATGAAATGCTATTTCTTTCCATTATTACATGTACTTTTGATTACATTTACAAAATAATGAGGGAGAGAAAAGCATGATTTAAGAGGGAGAGAGAAGCATGATTTAAGGGGGAGCACGGAAATTCAAATTTTCAAAATTCAAATTTTATATTTGTGCATAATTTTAGGGGGATCGACCATATTTAAATCATGAACCAATGTTATTTTGTAAATCATCAAAAGGGAGAGATTGTTGAGAAAAAATATTTGAATGATTTACAAATGCTTGATTTAAATGGTATGAGTTTACAAAGCATGTGATATACATGCTTCATATGCTTATATATATATTTTTGCCATACTAACAAGCTATGAAGCGTTAAAGCTTACATCATATGGCAAACATTTGTTGTCTTTGTACTATTTTCAGGTGCTACAATTAATGAACTAAACTAGTTTATTAAATGGATTGTTTAAGTTAATCAACTAACTAGTTCATTAAATGAAGACATATTTGGTGAAAGCTATATGGCAACAAATTTTGAAATAGAAAGTCTCCTCCCAACCTATCTTACACGCCTATATATATATATTATATATATATATTCATATTTTTTGCTAAAAAGACACAATACACATATATTCCGACATACTACCGACACGTTACATATATTACAAACTTACGTCAATGTCACACCACTTTATATACCATATATTTATGAGTATATTCAGGTCTTATATCATATGATAATCTCCCCCTTATTCACGGCTTAGTTTTAGTCATCTTCCTTTTTTATACGTTTGCTGCTACAAGCAATCAAACGGATCTTCTTCGGGCCTTGTCCCACGATATGTCCTCGGGGCATGCAATTTTATTTGAAACGGGTCCATTTGGGACCCGTTTTGAAGTCATTTTTCCATGACATACTGGAGTCTTACGTCTTCCGAGCTTTTAGAAGCTATTTTCTTAATGAAAGCTTCCGGCGTTTGCATGGTTTATCTATTCCATGGGAACGCTAAAGGCAAAGAGGGCCCTTTTTCTTTCATTGAGATCTACCTGTGGTAAAGTAAGGGTAAACAAACCTAATCTTTTTTAAAGGCGATATGAATTGAATTCACTCGAAGATCAGCTTCCAGGAGTTCTAAGGCAGGAAAGATAGGACCTGGTAGAAAGAAAGGCTCATTGTCAGAAGTCATGGTGATGACAAAATTATAACGACACGTTACAAGCTCATAAACCAAAAATTGTCG
The DNA here is from genome assembly GCA_036186865.1 of Eustoma russellianum. Lineage (NCBI taxonomy): Eukaryota > Viridiplantae > Streptophyta > Magnoliopsida > Gentianales > Gentianaceae > Eustoma > Eustoma russellianum. The sequence goes on from AP025044.1 coordinate 31,833,447, forward strand.
TATCGGGTGACTATCGAAACTTCACCGATGTAGCGCCCCAACCAAAACTAGAGTTCCGGCTCAGTGCACCCGCCATACTCTACTCCATAGAGTACAAGGCGTCGATACCATACATGTGCATGTCAACATGAATTGTAATCGATATAGCGGAAGCATCTTAAATAAGCTCACGACATGCATAATATTATTACAAACCATTCAAATCCACACAACCACAAATACAGCTTCTCACGATAATTTTATTACATCACAATAAAATAAAGCTCACACAACAGGTACATAGCTTCAGCCTACATCTTCACTCACGGATACTCTATCTGGGGTTCCTCCTCAATGAACACGGCATCAGGGTCCCTGTTCTCTGAAATGTTAAGAGGCAAGTATGAGCGATAACCACCATCTTTTAATCGCACAGCAAGTATTCTTTATAGATACTTCATGTGGATCATACATGGAGAGACAAGTAGTAATAAAGTAACAATATACCTAATTACATCTCCATTTATAATGATAGCATTATATATAAGAATAAAATAGAACATAAGCTTTTGCATCATACCTTATGGGTCGTGTCATTCTTCCTCAGCATATCCTTGGCCTACTTTCCGTACTTGAACACTAATCCATCTTATACTAAGATCATAGCTCACAATCATCACTTTTACATGCATAATCTTCCTTAGTCATCTTAAGGCATCATGATTGTACAAATATACTAATCACTACCTAAGGGACATGATCATGACATGATGCATAAAACATGACTTTTCATAAAATGACTTTTCGTGAACATGACTTTTCATAAACATGACATTTCATAACTTGACATTTTCATAACATAAAGGCATAACATTTTCATCATTGGCTATAGCACTTTTCATAAGAATAATAACACGACATACCGATCGATTTCCCATATAGCACATGTACGACATAAAACTTCATAAACATATGTACATGTACTAACGGTGACGCGCTATGACGGAGATCCCGTGTCCCAGACCCGGTGTTACACTTGGCCATATACGTAATCATATGCCCCTGACATCTACCACCGCGAACATAACATAATCATAATCATGAACATAACATAACATATCATGTGTCAATGAAATCAATCGTCTTGTGTTTATTATTCACATGCATATGAACTTTTAAAACATGATATGCGTAAAACAACTTTCAAACTTTATTTTCATGCAACATGAGACTTGTTCGTATGAGGTGTTATGGTAAACTACATCTTATAACATCACTTACTTATTTTCATCCTACATATCATAGCTTAAAGAAATTCTCACTTTGACCATCAAGTGCCATTCGGCCATAGCAACCCAAAACAGTCTATTTTCTCATTTTGTCATCCAACAACACTTTCTTAATTTGTGTTTCCAAATGAAATCCATATTTCAACACTTAGGTAATTAAGAACCTTAAACCTATATTTCCTTAACATCTCACCTAAAAGTACCTAACTTATGACATACTCTATTCATCATTTTTATGTAATACATATAAATGAATATAATATGACTAAAATTTATTTGATTCTTTAAAAAAAACCTTGTGGCCGAATACATATATGTTACATATATATTTTCCATACTAATACAATTATATGTATATATCATAGATGTTAACTTTGTGTCTTGACCATACAAGGGCCGTATACATACATACATACATACATATATATATATATATATATATATATATATATATATATATATATATATATATATATATATATACACTTATCTATATACTTAAAGCCGTATATATGTAATCAATATATAAAACATCTTTTTCATATTAATGCATTTATACATATATGTGATTTATGTAAGGTAGTTTTCTTTTATATTTTAACTATAAAAACCAAATAATTCTCTTATGCTAACTTTAAACCGTGTATGTATATAGTACATATATATACTCATTTTTTTCATAACAATTCATTTATATTTAAATATGATTGTATAAAATATTTTAAGTTCAAAAACCATTAAGGCCGAAACTTGTAAGCTTTCTAATACCTAGGTATTCTTCATATTCTTTCTTTTTTTATGCAATATATATGTGTACCTTTTGTTTTGTAGTAACATATTCACATTATCTTCTTTTCTTTTACTTAAATCTAAATTATGACATTAAGGAAAAACACATAATTATAATATAATGGGAATCATTAAACTGTATTTGTGGTGTCATAACCAACATCTAAATGCATATTTTAAGATAAGTAGGATAAAGTTCAAAAACAAAAGAAACACCTCATTGAAATCTTAGGCCGTGAGGTATGTGAGAGTTTCCATAAAATAACAAACATTTAACTATCATTCAAAACATAATCTTAGAACATTTGAATACTAATATCATATTAAAGTACAACTTAAAAATCATTATAAAGGAACATAAGGAATAAATTAGAGTTGTATTCCTTACACGTTTTTCATAGAGTTCTTCATCTAATATCCTTTGTTCATTCACTTATACCTATGTTACATATATAGCCGTATGTGGTGTATATATCTATATTTATATTTTTAACACTTAAAATCTTAGATCTTTCGTATTCTTATGACAAAACTTGAACATACTACATGATGATCCCATTTTGGTATGAACATAAATATTAAATTTTTGAAATTCATGAAGGATCTAGGAAGAGTACTTGCCTTGGTTCACCTTTCTTACACTTAGAAGATGTTTCCTTCACTTGGTTTGGAAGAGAGTTCTTCTTCCTTCCTTCCTAGTATACACGGTTTTTAGGGTTTAAAAGAAGGGTTAGTGAGCAACTTATGAAACTAAATATATGGAAGAATCAAACTTAAACTTCATAAAGTTCTTACCTTAATTGCCTTTGATTCTAGATGCTACAACCTTCTTGAATCTTTCTTAGTTGATGGAGTGTTTATGGTACTTGATTTGAGTGATGTTGGTGTGAAGAAAGGAGAAGAAAATCTTCTCCTTGTTGAAAAGTGAATTTCGGCCAATATAGGGAAGAAGGGGGTGTTGGAGTGTTCTTGAGTTTTTTCCTGGGAGATGGTATGAAATTGGTTGGTTGAAGATGCAATTATGTGAGGGGTTAAAGAAGAAATAATTTCCTACTTTTCTAAGGGGGTGGCCGGCCAAGCATGGAGGAAATGGGGTGGGAGACAAACTTTTGGCAAGTATGGGTTGAAGGGATGGGTTAAGGTAAGATTCTTGAGCATGCTATTATTTTAATCTAAGTGTAAGACAAGTTGTCTTCACTTTTCTTTTTCTTTTTCCTTTTCTTTTACTTTGTATGTATATAATTGTTTTTCTTTTATTTAATGTAGTATAAAATTGTTGTGTCATGTATTTCTTTTTGATTTAATTTATCCTAATAGTTGAAGTTGTTACCAACTAATTTAATTGGGTTTTTATTGTATAGACTCAAACGTTTGTGATATTTTTGTTAATGTATTTGGAATACCAGTCTAGTTTTATGAGTCGTACACCTACGAAATTTTATTTACGGTATTGGAAGTCGTTACGACATAACGAATTTCCGGGTTGTAACAACCGACGTGTCATGTACTTGCCATATAAAGATGGCCAGCCTGTATGCATCAAAAATAGCCAACATTTTCATGACTCACATGTTCAAATCAGCCACTAAATCATTCCATGTTAGCACACACAAATCACCCACAATTTAGGCCAAATTTGTGGAGATTTCAAATTCAAATTTTTAAAGCACATGGGACGCCTATACCTAAGTCATATGAGCTGAATATCTATCTTATTTTATGAATATTATGTGTGACATAATATATATTACATGTGCAAGAAGTTTGAATTTAATCGGAGAAAAATCGCGTAATCAACGAAATTCGAAAATTCGATTCTCTACGAACATAACACATGGAACATTTTTTTGACATGAGATGTAACATGTATCTAGACACTTTTTACACATTCAAGACATATTAAAGTGTTCTAGAAAATTCAAAATAGGGGTGATTATTATTTACCATATATGTGTAAATATTGTGCATTAGTTGACAAAGCTTACTAAAGTGAAATTTCAGCAAATGTCTAGCTATATCACACGCCTATGTCATATTGATTGGAGCAAAGGTGGAGCTTATTTGGCATCTCAATTGATGGAAGATATGCCACACAAGATTAGTGACATAAAAGAGGGCACTACACAAGGAAAATATTCAAAAGAGACACATGCTGAAAATTTCAGCATATGCCTCTAAAAGTGGACGACTTTGTAGTGCTATTGTGTTCAATTGGTGTCCCAAAATTCAAGGGATTGAAGTGTGGTAGTATGACAATATTTTGACTACATTGAAAACATGTTTTGTAAGTTTTTTTTTTCCAGATTTTACAGCTCATTAAAGGATGCCAAGTTGAACCAATTATCAAGTGGCAAGTAAGCAAGGTCAAGTCATACTTCCAATCATGTGGTGCCAAGTAAGCAAGATGGTGTCATATCTACACAAGGCAATCTTCCAAGGACATTAAAGAGATTTCTCAAGAAGGAAAAAGCCCTATAGGGGGCGGCCACATGTGATAAAAAGAATAGAATAGTGCAAACAAGGACAAGGCAATAACTCATATTCTTTTATGTGCAAGAAGTTATACTCCCTCCTTCTTCTTCTTTTCTTCTTTCTTCTTCTTCTTCTTCTTCTCTCAAGACTATTGTTCATATATTCTTCATATTGTATGGGCTTTGAATATACCACCCACACTCGTTTATTGTTGTAAAAGGTTGATCAAGGTGTGATCAAACCTTCGTTCGATCGGTGGTGGTGTTCGTGATTGATTTGCTTTATTGTTGTGATTGTAAAAGGGTGGAGTTAGTGTGTAACTCCAGTCACCCATATGGTAAGGTGTTTTTGGTGTTTAGTGATAACCGAGAAAGGTGTCCTCGAAGACTGGAGTAGGTTGATTTAACCGAACCAGTATAAAATTCTTGGTAATCTTACTTTACTGCACTGTACTTTCAGTTTTTAGTTTTCTGTGTTGATTTCGTTGCAATAGTAAAAATAGTAAATGATTTTCAAAAATTACGAAACTTTGCAGAAACATAGCCACATATCCTAGCTTTCATTTGGCATAAGTTTCAACTCATTTAAATAAGTATACGTCAGTCAAACGTGAATATTTCTGAGACTAGTGCAATCTGATTTTTAGATTTGCAAAGGCTGAGAACATCAACATGATTAACATACTTCTGAAAGGAATTTTCAAAAACTATTTCAACCTGTTAAAATACATATCTTGAGGGCCTTGTCATAAAATTTCAAACCATTTGGAGTCATCAATTA